>CAEGAE010068155.1:0-48268 GCA_903067095.1 Girardinus metallicus | reverse complement strand
CAAGTTAACAAAGTGAGCTGTTATTGTTACAGGTTAATTTTCTAAACTACAGAAAAGTAACTGTTAGAGAAGCTCAATGTGAAAAACTGGACTGATGTTGATATGCGATAGTAACACTGCTGTTATGTTAGATTTACCAATGTTTTATTTTATCTTTTTTTTATCGATTACCCGATTAGTCGTAAGAATAATCGATAGATTACTCGATTACTAAATTATTCGTTTACAACAGCCCTACCAAAAACTAATAATAACCAAGACATTCATAATTTCAGCTGCAACAATTCCCTCTGACCCCCCAAAAAAGAAAAGACGAATATGGCTTTACTCTCGAGAAAACAAATTCAGTTAATCAATAATATGGATTTATTTCCCAGTCCTACAGGGAGAATGTGAGTACATCTGTCTCACCATGGTTGACAGAGACACTTTGTACAGGTCCAGGTCTCCGTGTCCCGGTGTCCAGGAGAAAAGCAGCCCAGCGCCAGAGTCTGTCCGGCCGGGTTGGGGAATCAGCCTCAGGTTCTTTGCAGCGCTGGGAACTGGAAAACAGAATCTGCTTTCATAAGATCTGGACTCAGATTTGTTTTATCAGGAGAGACGAAGACTTTGGTCCCACCTGTCCGTCCCTCCATCACCTGGGCGACCTGAAGAGGCCCGCTGAAAGTGGACACCATGATCTTATAAAGGCGCCCTGGGGTCAGAGAGGTGAGCAGGTGGTGATGCATGTCGCTGCCCAGCATGGCGGGAGGAAAAACCCGGGTGTCGTTAAAGAGCAGAGTCACCTGGAAAAGAACAAATAAATGACCACTGGGTTAAACTCCACCAGGTGATTCAGGTGAGTACAGTAAAGTTCAAGCACTTTCAAGGTAAGTTTCTAAACTTTTCCAGCACCACAATTTGGAGGTAAAAACAATACAAATAAACTAAAAAAGACACTCTCCGTTCACTATTATATGATATAATTTATTATGGTTATTAAGTTTTTTGTGATAGTAACTTACATTCTACACCAGAGACAAATTAAACTAAATTATAACCAAATGTTTTGTTTTGAAATGTCTTTCTTACACTCTAAACTCTGACTGATCTCAGGACTACATTATTTTCAGAAAGAAATCGCCTAATTTTAATAACATATAAAATATAGGACAATCAATAAGTGATTGATCCATTAGGAATAATAAATCTTCTTTACACTGAAACAATCCAAACAAACAAACCTACTCAAATTAAAAAATAAAACACAATACAGAAAGAAAGATACAAAGTAATCTCTAAAAAATATTTTTGCTAGGTTTTCTGTATTTTAGCAAATAGAAATAATTTTAGTAATTCTAGCTAACTTTAAACAAGAAAAGTTTAGTCTGACTTAACTTCGGACAGAGAGAAAAAGTGTGTCTGTCCTTTTATTAGGTGTATGACAATAACTGGTTTCATCTGTAAATAATGTTTTAAAAAATTAATCTTTGAATCAAACATTTGACTGCACTGTCCACTTTCCAAACCTTGAAAACACAGAATTCAAGCATTTTCATGGATTTAAAGCACACTGTGGTTGTTGTGAATCAGCACTAGATGAATAATGTCAATCATTGATTAAATGGTGAAGATGTTTTAATGTTCAATAGATGATTAGACTGAACTCACCTCATAATGGTCGACGTCTCCGAGGGCGGGGCTCCAGGTAACGTTCAGCTCCGCCGTTCCTGCGTTCTTGACCGACAGATTCCTCACAGGTGCAGGAACTGAAAAAACAAAACCGTCGGTGACAAACCATACCAGCGCCGGTCCGGTTCCTCTCCTGAAACTCCGACTCACGAGTTCGTCCGTGGGTGGAGATGCTGCTGACGTAGCTGCCGCTCCATGTTTCCACGGTGACAGTGTAGAGTCGCCCGGGCGTCAGAGACGAGAA
The DNA here is from genome assembly GCA_903067095.1 of Girardinus metallicus. Classification (NCBI taxonomy): domain Eukaryota; kingdom Metazoa; phylum Chordata; class Actinopteri; order Cyprinodontiformes; family Poeciliidae; genus Girardinus; species Girardinus metallicus. The sequence continues at coordinate 46,353 of CAEGAE010068155.1, read as the reverse complement.
GGCGCATTCGTTGTGTGCGGTGGGGACGCTCTGGTTCTGCAGGACGGTGTGGTTGTGGCTGATCAGAACCACGTAGCGGTCCAGATCTCCTGCTGCGTGATGCCAGTACACCTGCAGACAGCGCAGGAGTTAAAACACCTGAGAGACACCAGAGGGTTTACACTGCAGACAGCTGCGGGTCTGCTGACTGCTGAGTAATGTTCCTGCTTTACTGCAACAGCTTAAATCAGTTACAAATGCTGCAGCTTTGTTGTAATAGTTTAGTTACAAATGTAGCTTTGTCGCAATATTACAATCAGTTAAAATGTTGCAGATTTATTTTAACTTTTCAGCCAGTTTAAAATGTTGCAGTTTTGTTGCAATATTGCAATGTTACCTTCCTAAATTAATGGTGCAATACATTTTTTTTTTTTGGTAAAAGTTGTTTATTTTGCCTAAAACATCTTTTGGAAATAAAGAGGTGGTGATATTTTTTAATTATTTAATTATTTATTAATTTTTACTAAAATCACTTTTGGGAAAGTTTTTTTTTTGTTTTATTGTATCACCTTCAGGTAGTCGTCTCTTCCAGCGTGAACGGCATTTGGGTTTCCCGCCATCGCCGGTTCTGTAAGACGAACAAAACAAACCCAGATCGGTACGGTAAATAAAACAAAAGAAAAAACAACAACAAACATGTGAAAACATCCAGGAAAGTCTCACGTGTTCGAGCCTGGACCACAGTGGTGTTCTCCAGTCCGCTGCTCCTGGTTACTATGACGACTGAATACAGGTGTCCGGCCTCCAGCGAGTTGAAGGAGCACTCAGGCGGCGAGGAGCTGGACACGGGCAACATGTGGATGGTCCGCTTCCTGTCCTCCAGCTGGACCAGGTAGCTGTCCACCACGCCGTCCGCAGGAAGCCACGAGACGTACAGAGCGTCCGACCTGCCGCCGTTGGCAACCGTCACCTTGGAGACGGCGGCTGGCGCTGAGAAATGACATTAAACAGAAAAAGATAGTGGGAAAACCTGTCAACAAAACTCAACCATGTTCCAGAATCTGAAGGATCAAACTTAATAAACAGTTCATTTTAAGTATGTTGGACATCTCAGATGGCGGATTATTTTTCACTTTGAGAACCCAGTAAACATTTAATAAACATCTAAATGCTCAAAAACAAACTGGCAAGCGCATATGAGCTCAACTTGTCAATTACAGTTATTCCATCAAGCTTTTATTATATACACATATTTAAGTAACACATTATACATTTTTTCACAAAATCCTCTATTTTGCAAAAATGTTTTTACATTTGCTTGAGATTGTTTTAGGTTTTCCAAAAAAGATTTAATGAGGAAAAGGGAAGACGGAAAGTATGAAGGCGTATTAGGACCATAGAAGATAGAAAAATAAAAGAAACAGTAAATTTCCATCAAATAATCTTAGAAATCTTCTAGAATAAATAAGGGAGGTTCTGAGTTTCAGTAGTTGAAACTCTGCAAGAAAAACATTTTTAAAAATTACATTTCCATAATTTGAAAAAAAAAATCAGGGAAATTTGAGTTTGAAAATTTGAAGTTTGCTAGAAAACTCAGAAATGTTCTTGTTTTTTCAATTAAATTTCTGAGATTAATCTCAAAACGTATAAAACAGTTCATGGAAACGAGCCCAATTTACATATTCTTTTCTTTTTCACAGCATTTCAAAAGTGTGCTCAAAATTTGCACAATTGCTAATAATTGCTTCCTTTTCTTACATGGGGTTTTATAACTAGAGTTAAGTTGTTATCATTCTTTGTTTTGCCTTCAGGTTCGACTCCCTAATTTAAGATTAAATTAATCAAAAATACTTGAAAAACCAAAGTCTCAAACCTGAAAAGGGAGAGTAAATTCATTTAATAAATGTCCTCATAAAAATCATAAGACTCATTGGTCCTCACAAACCACAAATACAGGTATACACACACAAATTTCCTGCTAAGAAAATTTATTGTATAGACACAATTTTTTCCGCCTATTGTCAAAACATTGTAGTGTGTGTGTGTGCGTGTGTGTCATGGGAGTGTCTTTGCCTTTGTGGAACATTCCAAGCTTTCTTTTTTAGGCACGTCGGACATTGTTTTAAGCAGCGCCTGATATTATCACATTCTTTGCGAGAACTGTGACCCGGCACACAAATCACCCAAGAAAAAAACAAAAAACAAAGCTCAATCCTGAACTTTAAAAAAAAGACCATTTAAGGAGATAATGCAGTTTTGCTGTTTGGCCTCCACTGTGGCTCCTAACTTTGAACAAAATAAATGCTAAATTTGAAATAAATATTTCAAGATGTAAATGTTACAAAAACAGTGCACATTTTCATGCATAAAAAACATTTCCACAAAGGTTGTCACGAATAGTGTGAGGAATATACTTTTTAGTTAAGTCATTTTTTGCAAACTGCAGGATTTTTCTGATGTCATTTTCTATAAAACATAAACGTCCCATTTAACTCACCTAAAAACTAAAATAAAATAGTATAATTTAAATTTAAGTTAAATTAGGGTCCTATTTTCACATAAAATCCATTCAAGTCTGTGTTTTTAATTTAAAGAAATGCAAACAAGCTGAGGCATTCACATTCATGTATGTAGACACACACACACGTATATGTGTATGCAAGCAGCAGATGCATCAGGTAGTCTTAAATTGGAGTTATAATAATGGATTTTTTATAAACAGATATTTCTTTTTTTAAAAATCTACTGGGAAAAAAGTCGTTTTTTTAAGTTTTGCTAATTAAAATTTACAACATTTTATTGTAATTGTTGTAATTAAAAATTTTTTTTTTCTGTTACCGGCCTTATTCTGAATATTTTGTAGCTGAAATAAAATGCAGAATATATCAACAACATTGTAAAACTAAATAAAAATCAAATATGTTTCTTTAAACATAGAGCTAATGTAGATCTGTACAAGAGTTTTATTAGAAAATATTCAAATTCAATTTAAATTCAAAAATACTTTGTTGTTCCCAAAGGGAAATATATCACTCTTTAAATACTTTAAGTAATTTCTGACAAAAAATTCTTAAAAAAAAGAAGCAATTTCTGATAAACTAAAGGCTAAATTAAAAAAAAATTCTGGTAATTCTTATTGTAAAGTTTTATTTTCCGAGCAGCCACGCTTCGGTCACATCGGGACACATTGTAATGTTTGAACATTCCTGCTCTGTTGATTGTTTGGTCCGACAGCTCGCTGAGGTTTCCTGTTTTGGTCGCTGATTGTGTTCGTTGGGAAAAAAGGCTGGATGGGGATATTGTAGCTACACAATAAGATCCCAAATGACTGCCAACCAAACATGGTTACATAAGCCACTGTGTGTTTGTATGTCATTAGCGGTTCTGAACAATAAGTTTCCCTGTGCAGAAAACAGCCTCTGCTTTTTTCTTCAAGCACACCAAACCGTGTAAAACGGCGTAAACTCACCTGTTCGAGCCTCCAGACTGATTGGTTTAGACTGCAGCTCCCCGCTGACAGTGGCAGCCTGCAGCCTGTAGAGGGCGCCAGGCGTTAAACCGGTCAGAACCAGAGAGTTAGAATCAGCTGGAACGCTCTGGTTTTGGACAACGACACTGCAGGACCAGAAGAGTGGAGTTCGATGAGAAGCTCAAGTGCTTTCAGAAAACAAAATGGTTTCAATGTATTTTACTGTGATTAACAGAAATTAGTGCATTTTTATTGAATAAAAATGATTAATGGGTTTCAATGTTTTCTACAAATAAAGATCAGAAATGTTTAGCACAATTAGCGTCCCCTCATTATAGAAAATTTAAATTATAATGTCAAAATTAAATTGTTGTTTGAGGGTCTTTCAAGGGCAGATATAATATGGTTGAAAGTTATCGTTTTTTAGCATTAGCCTTTGCTAAATAACATGTTGGTATAGTGCTATACCATTATCTTTTGCTAAATAATGTTTTGGCATAGTGCTTTATTGTTACTGGAACTAATATTTATGATTAGTGTTTTAGCATTAGCACAATTAACATTTTAGCTAGTTGTTCCCACCCATTTTTTATTTTCAAAAAAATGTTGAAAACTGTTAATTTTTCCTCCATTTCACAATCTTGTGCTAATGTGTGTGAGTTTCTGAGGCAAAATCACAAAAGAATATGTCAAAGTTTGTGGCTGTAATGTGACAAACGTTACAACCAAGAAACTATAGAAAGCAAAGTTTACTCATAATTACGTACCTGTTTTGCAGCAGAGTCAGGATGTACAAGTCCACGTCTCCTGGTGGTTTCTTCCAGGTCACCTGAAGGCTGTCGACTCCCGAGTTGCTCAGGCTGATCGTTCGCAGCGCCATAGGAGCTGAAGCACCACAAACATTCATCTCAGCAAAACTACAACTACATTCGTTTAATCACCTCAATAAAACAGGATTGTTGACACACCTGTCCTTCCCTCCACTGATACTGATGTGTTCAGATTCCCGCTCCTTGTCGTCACGGTGATGATGTACTGCCGTCCAGGTGTGAGCACATTGAACGTGCATTCCCTCATGTTCGGCTCCACCTGGCGCATGTCCACAATGGTGTCCCCTGGAAGACGGCGGCGATTATAAAAACCATCCGAGCTGAAAACCATTCATCTATCTCTAGCGGGGATTTGGCGTTACCATGGCGAATGGTGAGGAAGTAGTCGTCACGTGACCCAGGGGCGTGGTTCCACATGGTGCTGAGCAACGTCTCATCCGAGTGGCGAATGTGGAGATCTGTCACCGGCGCGGGAGCTGCAGGCGAGTTTCACCCACATTAGATAAAGATCAACACATTGATGATGTTTTCAGAAACAAAATTTTGCAACTATAATACTGGTTCAAACAAATTATCGATAAACCGCAATAAACACAAAAACAAGGCAGTCTTCCAGCAGCACACTGTTTTAGAGTTAAAATGTTTTTTTTTTTAAATAACACTTGGTAATCATGTTATTGGAAGACATTATTAAAAATACAAACACCGACTATAAAGCCTGAAAAAAAGAGAAACATAAAAATAAGTGCTTAGACTGGTGGGGGCGCAAGTAAATTCTGGTGGCCCGCCAGGCTTAAAATACTCTGGGGGAAACCCTGAGCATGCAAATCTATTATTTTTTAAATCAAATATAATAAAAAGAAATTTTCTTCAGCAACCCTAATTCTCTTCCATACAATTGCCATCAGTATTTGTCTTATTACTTTTTAGGGTCTGTTCCAAATAAATAAGTAAAGTTGATTTCTGACCCGTTGACCCGTCACAGCCGCCCTCGGCCGCCAGTCCTCCGCTCTCCACTCTGAGAGTGGCTCGGTACTGCCTGCCAGGCGTCAGTTCTGTCCCCGGAAAGCTAAAGTTCACTGCATCCCGGCCCAGTGCGGTGTCGACCAGCTGCTGCGCGCCGTCAAACAGGAAAACCCTGTAGTTCTCCCAGTGGCCAGCAGGGGGCGCCCATGTTAGCAGAAGGCCACCGGCGGAAGAAGGAGACAGCTGGAGGCGTGACGCCGCCGCTGGAGCTGAAGGTCAAACAGAAGCAGAATGAAGATGAAGAAGGAATAAAAAACAAACATAAGGAGTTTGGCTCCGTTTTTTTCTCACCTGTCCTGACGGTGAGTTTTGATTGGTTCGTCAGAGAGCCGCTGACTGACATCACTTCCACCTGATAGGCCGAGCCGGGGGTGAGCTGGTAGGCGGTGACCTCAGTGGCGTTTCCAGCCTGAGTCGTTTCCTGGACTATCGTGCCATTGTCAAAGAAGGTGACGACCACGGCGTCCACGTCACCTTCGGGACGTTGCCACGACAACCTGAGGCTGGTGCCGTTGTTTTCCGTGGTGACGTTGGAAATGGCGGCGGGCGCTGGTGAGGGAACGCAGCGTTTAATCCTTCTCTCTCATCCACATCACTCTCTTTCCGTTCGCGTTACCTGTCCGAGCCTCAACCGTCCTGCTGCTCTGCAGGCCGCCGGCCTCCGTCACCACGGTAATGACGTACAGGCGCCCTGGCGTCAGGCCGTTGAGCATGTGCCGCGTCGTCGTGCTTCCTAAAGTCTCGTTCTTCAGCAGATCTTGAGATACAAACAGTTACATGAGCCTGAAGCTGTTTGTTTATCAGATAATATTTGGTTTTAACGTTTTCTGGTCAATCAAATTAAATAAAATTTTATTTGTATAGCACATTTCAGCAGCAGGGCATTTCAAAGGGCTTTGCATCATAACAAACACAAAAACACAAAGTCATGCAACATAGAATCAACAATCAAAACATTACATTAAGTCATGTGCCATCATTAGATTCGTAATTGATTACGTTTCAAATGTAACTCTAAACAGGTGGGTTTTTAGTCGAGATTTAAAGGCACTCAGTGTTTCAGCTGTTTTACAGTTTTCTGGAAGTTTGTTCCAAATTTGTGGTGCATAGAAGCTGAATGCTGCTTCTCCTCGTTTGGTTCTGGTTCTGGTTCTGGGGATGCAGAGACGCACAATTCAGTTTTCTTCTCTGTGGTTTATTATTTATACATTCTAGTTTATTCCCATAATTTTTGAGTTTTAGCTGGGCAAGGTGGCTGAAAAATAAATCTAACATTTTTTATACCATATACGGGTTGAATCATTATTTATTTATAAATTTTTTTTTGCTCACTTTCTTTTCTAAAAAAGAACAAAAAATAGTTTTAAAAAGTGGCTTTTATCTCAATCATTCCTTCTGTGAGTCAGACGACAGAAAGAGTCTGAGTATCAGAGAATTTTAGATTAGTAACGAGAATATTGTTACAATAGAAGCAAAAAACAAAATTATATTTTATAAGAAACAATCTTAGTTACAAAAAAATGTTAATGATAAAAAAAAGCTAATTTTGTGGGGTTTTTCTTCAAAATAGACTCAATTGTTTGCATGATTGTTTTTATTGTTTAAAGTCCTCCCCCTGATAATACTAATATATAAAAAAAAAAACTAATATTTATTTTAAGTATTATCTCTAAAACTTATAACAAAGTTTTGTCAACGTTCCTGTTTTAATTTTTTGTCATGTTTTTGTGTTGGAGGTCTTAGAAAATTTTAAATTTATTCTGCTAATATGACTTTATTCCCCTATTAATTCAACTTAATTTTTGTATGACTGTATTCTTAAAATATTCTGACTTTATTCTCATAACTAACAAAAACATCATAGCTTGACGCTGATATTCAGTCGTAGAGTTGACCTGAAATCAAAGTGTAAATAAATAGAAATGCAAAGTGCTTGTGAAACAAGATGGCCGCCGTGGGCACTGACGTCACTCTGAACTATGGAAACCCTTAGGAATGCACTGCTGAAAAAAACAAAACTGTTTCATCAAAACTTTTATCTTTTTGATAAATTTGATTAATTGATCAAATTGATTTATAGTGCAGATAAATGAAAAGTTAACTTTCTAAACTCTGTAAATTATAAGCTTACCAGACTGATTGGAGCTCTGGGGTTTTTCCCGCAGCTGCAGCCTGAAGCGCTGCGTCCTGCCTGGGCCGGCCTGCCAGGAAAGCCCCAGGCTGCTGCAGGTCCTGGAGGTCACAGCCAGGCCGACCACCGCTGGCGGTCCTGATGCAACAAAACACGGAAACCGTCAGAAAACACATTTAAATCAGCTTTTACAGTGCACACACACCTCAGATCTAAAGTTTCAACTACAAAAAAAACGGAGAAGCAGAGATGTTTCATCCTGATAAGATTGGCACAAACACACACCCATCAGTCCTAAGAGACAGAACTGGCGGGAAAACAAGCCAGAACTCTAAAACGGGTCGAGACGTTTTTTTGTTTTTTAGTGACACTCACTGTGAGGAGACAGATGCTCTTCCTGCAGAAAACTTCCTGAACTTTACATCCAAAACAGATAATAAACCTTCAAAGAAAGTCCAACTGTTTACGACAAAAAGCTTCAACACTAAACGTACAGTTTACAGAACCGGTTTTAAGCTTATTGGCACCAGCAGCTTCACATAAAGACAATCTGCTCACATTTCTTCTCCAATTGATGAAAAATCCCAAAGAAGAGTTTGACAAAAAAAAAAACTTTTAGATTGGATTTTAGTTTCAACAGATTGAGTTCAAAGTTTCTAAATGAAATGGAAAATGTTGGGAGAGTGATGGATGGATGGATGGATGGATGGATGGATGGATGGATGGATGGATGGAAGCTCCTAAATCCCTCAGACAATCCCTGTAAATTTTAAATGTTATTCAGTAAATCAAGCTGAATTTTAATCACCACATTTTTAATCATCATGATGAACCTTCCCTTTAATGGATCTGAACATTTAAAGGGGCGCCCATAACGTTTTCATAATGTTTTTGCGGTCAAACCATCAAGAGTTTCAAGAGTTCAGAAACTAAAACAAAAGTTTCTAAAGGTCAGTGGAGCCTCCAGAGATAAGGCCGCTAAAGCAGGACGGGCCGACTGTTTGCAGGTTACCGTCGGGACTCGACTGGACGCTGCAACGCCCCGTTTCCTCCAAACGCAACACGCACGCAGCCTCACACCCTTTCCCACAGAACAAAGAAACAATGGAGGCAGGAAATGGCTGAACCCAGAGCTCTGCCCACCATGGAAATACACACCAAGGGTCCAACTTCTGTTCTGGACGCCCGCCAGCATGCTAACACACACACACACACACACACACGTTAACGCGCAGCGCTGCAGCTCTATCACTCTGCCTCAGCAGGGCTGCGGTTCCTGTAGCTAATCACAGAGCAGCAGAGAGGGGAAGCTTCATGACATTAACTCTGAGACACGCAGGGCGGGTTTGTTCACTTCTAACCGTCAAAATACACCGTTCATTTATTTCTGTAATTATATTCAACTAAAGATGAAAACAATACATTTTTATTAATGGTTTATTACAGTGGTTCCCAAACTTTTTCTCCTGGGCCCCCCCCCATGGATCACAATAGGGAGAGTTATACTCTGGATGTCTGTCTGTAGTACGTTCATTGTTCTTTTTTTATCCATACTGCTTCCCTCGCCCCCCCTGCAATGGCACGGCGACCCCCTTTGGGGGGGGGCGCCCCACAGTTTGGGAACCTCCGGTTTATTAGATTAAAATGAGTTCCAATAATAAACATTCTTTCAGTGTTGTATTTTGGCCAGCAGAGGGCGCAGCTGGTAATCCTTAAGGAGCCAGTTGATACAGAAACAAAGATGGCGGAGGGATACCAGAATGGGAAAGCGAAACGGTCCAAACAGAATCTGGTTTAAGATGAAAAATTCACTTTATGCGTTTCTGTTTAGAAATATAAACACTCAGCAAACTCTTTAAGGTTTAGCTAAAGCTGAGCTTCATGACGGACGAGCATCAATTTCTCAACCAAAAGTGACTGATTTACTACAAAAGAAAGGACGTACGATGGTGTATTAGACCATGATAGATAAAAAAAAAAAAGCTTTTTGACAGAAAATTTCTGCCAAAAACGGCGGAGGTTAATCTCACCAAATTCTAGGAAATTGTTGACTTTGAAAATCAGATTTCCAAGTTTTTTCAATATAATTTCTGAGATTAATCTCAAATTTTTTTAGTTTTTTCAAGAAGTTTTTTGACTTTTCAAACTAAGAAATTTCTGAGTTATTTCTCGAGAATTTCTGAGACTAAACTCAAAATTTCAGAATTTTTTCTTTCAAAATTTCCACTTTTCATACTCAGAAATGTTTATTTTTTTGCAGAAAACATCTGGGAATAATCTCAAAACTTCTATCTTTTTAGCATATTTTACTTTTCATACACTAAAATTTTAAAGTTTTTTCTAGAGAATTCCTGACTTTTTTTAACGCAAAATTTCAACTTTTCCAACTCAAAAATTGTGAATTTCTTTCTAGACTAATCTCAAAATTTCAGTCTTTTTCTCACAAATTTTCTCAAGTTTGTTGGCAGAAATTTATCCGTCCATTTTCTATTAAGTTGAGACAGTTGTACAGCAGATAGACACCGCCACCCTACAAAAAGATCCACTAAACAGGCTGGCTGTTTCCATTATCCTGCATAATAATGGAAAGTTGAGTGGAAGGAAAAAGTGTGGTGGATAATTTCAGCCTGAAGAAAATTACAAATCAAAGGGTTAGGGTTAGGGAGATTCAAATTCGCTTTTTTTTCCCATATCTGACTCTTTCACAGAAGTCTGAACGATCTAATTCAGATCTTTCCATTTATTAGTTTCCTTCGTTTTGTTCTGAAGCCTCTTCACTTGGTGGTTGCATAAATCATATCGGTCAGACACAAGTGAAGAGAACACCATGACCTTTAAACAGCGGATATGTAATCAGACAGTCAGGCTAAGAGGCTGCCAACATTATGAATGTAGTCCAAGTGAAGGAAATGCCTCTGCAGGCAGCAACTTCAAAAAGCAGAAGAAGAGCAAAGAACAGCTATTAATAGACGGAGATGTAATAAAAAGAATAACAATCATGTGCAAACTGATATTTTCTTTCAAACTGTGTCTGTGTTGATTTAAATATAACAACATTTGTCCAGAATTACTTTTTTTATTATGTTTTTATTAGGTGTTAAAACCTAATACAGCAAACTGTGTCCCTTTTCTTCTGCCATTAAATCCTATTTAAAGCTGATTTTTTAAACTATATTACAAAAATATAATTTCTAACAACATGGTTTTTATGTCATGGAGTTGAAATCCATTACAAATGAACTGTTTTACAACATAATATGTTTTATCAACTGTAAATCTGCATATACGGGAAGAGAAAGAGAAATCTATCTTTTATCTATTTTGAATTAAGTAAAATTAAATAAGCGTTGTTATTAATGTTTGAGCCTCAGATTGTTGGGCCAAAACTATTAGTCAAAAAGATGCTCTAACAGCTAATAGCTTCATTAAAGATAATGAAAAAAAATCTGAATGTCATCAACTGTTGGTGTGAATGATGAAAACTTAAGTTATTATCTAATTTGATTTTAAAAAATTAAAAAATACATGACAATTCTGCAGCAACATTTGTCTCAAAGTGAGTCAGGTGAAGCAACTTATTTTCAAATTGCACAAAAAATAAACTCCTAATTGTTTCGTAAAGGGTAAAACTGACTTTCAAAGAACATTTTTGTGTTGAATTTGAGTAAAAAATGAATTAACTTCTCGAGGAATAAATAACGAACAGAAAATATTGCCAACATTTGTCAAATTTAGGTGAGCATTCATCATGATGTAACATTTTTGCTGCACTTTAAAATGTCTCAGAAGTTATTGATGTAACAGATAATGTTGTTTTAAACATTCTCAAAGACTGATAAACTTTAAACTCAAGTGAAAATTTAAGACTAAAACTGGAAGGTATTTTAAATATACAAAATAAATAATCAAAACAATAAATAGAATGAATTATGAAGTCTCTTTAAACAAAACTGTCCTTCAAAAAAAGGAGCCAGTTGAGACCAAAAACGCCAAACTGAAAACTTTTGTCATCTAGTTTTTGGTAGAAAGAGAAAAACAATAAATTATGCAAATGGAAATTAATTAAATTAGGATGCGATTAATCAAATCTAAGCTTCAGTTCCTGTAACTCACTGGTGTGCAGCGTGGCGTTGGCTGACTCATCGTCCGTCTGCGATCGGACCTGCACCAGGTAGGCGGCTCCAGGCTCCAGGTGATCCAACGTGCAGGTGAACACTCCGCCGCCGGCGCCGCGCGGCCGCGCCGTTTCGTTCCCCTGAAGCTCGCGCTCTGGGACTCTGCGACACTCGGAGGCGTCCGCTCCGACGTCCGGCGACGCCACGGAGAAGGAGCAGTTCAGTCCGGCGGTGGTCAGAGTCAGAGAAACGGAGTTCGGACCGGACGCCGATCCAGACACAGAGATGCTGCAGGGAGCGGAGGCTGCAGGATGCTCTGTGGGAGCTGCACTGCTCACAACCTGCAGCAGCACACAGAGCACTTTAACGGACTTTCAGGACAATTATGACTTTAACTTTACACCTACCCAAAATATAAATAACATTTACTGGAGTTCATTCGTTTTTCTCACAGTAAAATTCAAGCATTTACAATTTTCAAACTTTTCCGATAGGTAAAAATAATACAAATGAACTGAAAAAAGAGTTTAAATTTATTATTTTATGATACCATTTATTACTGTTATTAAAAATATCTTGACAAGCGTTCTACACCCGACAGCAGGGATGAAATAAATTAAAATGAGACAATATTGCATGTTTTAAAATGTCTCACTTACACATAGAATAAGATGCACCTTTATTGATCCTCAACAGGAAATTAGGTATTTGTTGACAAGCTACTCCATCAAAAGTATTAAATATTAGCAAATACAAATAATTTGACAAAAATACATATATACACAAATGTGATATTATAATTTAAATAAATAATAAATCTAAATATAAAATAAAAAATAAATAAATAAAAACAAGTACGTACATGGAAATATACTCATCTATAAATGAGTACAGAAATAGAAACTAAAGTCTAACAACTTTTAGTTTCTTTTATCAAAAATAAGTTTTCTTTCTAGAGTTTATATTATAAGGTAGAAACTTTGTTTTAAGCAAGTTTATACATTTTGTTAGTGTTATTTCTAATAAAGGACAGATTAGGGCTGCAACAATTAATCGCAATGTATCTATTATTTGAATAATTGTCAACTAATTTTAATCGTTTAATCACTAACAGGAGTATTCAGAGTCTATAAAAGTCAATTTGCTAGATGAATATCAGGATTAGAGCAGACATGAAGCCAAAACGACAAAAAATGGTGCGTTCACTGATCAGAAACAAAATCTCATTTTGAGTCTAAAAAATTAACTTGTAGCTTCATGTGTCAAAAATAATTTCTCTTTCTGGTGTTTCAGTCTGATGTTTTCTGTGATTAATTCCTTAAAAGTATATATTTTTTAAGTTTATATATGATATTAGTGTTTTTAATAATGAACAGATTAATTGTGATTAACTGATTATTGAAATAATCGTCATCTAATTTTGATTGATTAATCGTTAACAGATTTTTTTTTTTTTTTTTTAACCATTTACTAAAAAAAAAAAAAAAAAACCCCAGTAAAAAAAACCTGGTTCAGATTCTGCAAAAAAGAATGTTCTGTTTGTTAGAAACTCAGTGCTTTTGTTTCGGACTTCTAAAACTGGATTCAGGAGCGAGAAATGCTGGAGGAAAAACAGAGAAACTAGTGAAATCTCTCCAGATGTGAGGTATGGGAACCTGTGTGGGAAGCAGGAAAAAGCAAACTTTTACAGGCAGCTTTCAAGTCTGCAGGGGACAGGTGTCCGACTCCGACAAACAGCTCCGAGGGCGGAGCGGCGCTTTGATGCCATTGTTCTGAGAAACTTTCAGGAGGAGACTTAAACCGAGACTAAGGAGAATCCGAAGGTCAAATTCCTCCTCGCGGTTTCCAGACGTTGCTCTAATCTAAACATCTGATGATGATCAGGAAAAACGTTACGACAGCAGCATCTCTGCATCCTGGCACCTCAACTATTAAAACCTTTTGTCCTCAAACCAGAAATGTTTACAAGTCATTTTGTCCTAGTCCAAGTTAAGTTTCAAGTCTCCATTGACTGAAATGACTGTTTTCTAATCCGTTCTCCAACATCTAGGTCACCTCTAACTCTGCGTCGCCTAGATCTGAAATCTCAGTCCGAAATTATGACATGAACATTTAATAATTATGTTTAAATATATTTATTTTTATTAAAAGTTACATTTTAATCATTCAACATTTAATTAATCGTCACAAGTTGTCAAATTGCAAAAGCTGTAATCAGTATCTATCAAAACATCTTGAAATAAAAAGGAAAAATACTGTCCAAAGTGGACAGACATTAGGGGAAAAACATGTCCAATATCTGAACATGATGCAAAATTGGGATAAATTAAAGTTTCCTTAATTCAGATTTTCTTCCTTTGCGGAGCATCAAGCATCTTGTTGCCACAGATAATCAGCTGCAGCTATTTAAAGATGGCCGCTCGCCACCGTCAGGTTTTGGGTCAAGCGGCCGCCTGTTGGTTGGCAGATAAGGAAGTTCAGGGAGTTCAGAGACGACAGCGGAGCGTTCAGGACAGAGACGGGAAGAGAAGGAAGTGGTCCAGAGGAAAATCAAGCTGGATAACAGAATACCGAACGCCAGACTGGTGGAGCTTCAATCTGCAGAATCAGGCGACAATTTCAACTCCTCTGGAAAAAAGAGGATTCATACGTAGCAAAACCCCAAAAACATGAAAAGAGAAACTTAATGGATCTCATCAGCAGCTAGCAGGAAACATGGCAGCATGTTTCCTTTTAGGAGTTTTAAATAAAGAAATGAGCTACAGAGTAGATTATCGTAGTATCGTTATCACAATAAATCCTAAATCTAATTTCCATCAGAGCAGCAAATGCCTACAAACTCAAAGATATAATTTAATGCAGTTAGTGTTTGCAGGTTAGTGATTCAAAAAGCTAATTCTTCATCTCACTTGGTCTGTCACAGTAGCACATTTTGGCTGGATGATAAATTGTTTCAGAAGTTATTGCGATAAATGATACTATTGTTGTTTTGAGGCCATTTTAAGTAATAATAGCATAACAAGGCAAGAAACCATTCTCAAAGACCAATAAACTTTAAATTATAATGAACATTTAACACTGGAACTGAAAGACATTTTAAACATGCAGAATAAACAAACAAAACAACAAATAAAATGAATGATAAAGTCTCTGCAAACGAAATTATCCTTTAAAAAAAGGAGCCAAAGTGAAAACCTTTATCATCCAGTTTTTGGTAGAAAAAGAAAAACGATAAATCATGCAAATGGAAATTATTGAGCTTGTTTTAATTTATCATGCGATTAATTGATTTACTCATTGCTGTGCCAGGCCTACATACAACTGATATGCTGGATTTCAAATAACTTTGTTTTTTAATAGGCTGTATTTGTGTTTGCATCATTTGAAAACAGCAAAGAAGTTTTAAATTATCTTCATCACGATAAAAAACACAAAATACGGTAAAACACAGACTTTAGTTTCCTCTAAAACTTTCCTAAAATATTCACCATTAATGAGTAAAAGTTAAATTCGGATTCAGACTTTGTGACTTTTAAGATGCCTTTTTTATTTTGGTCATTTTATTAGAAAAGGAAGATGTTTTATTTCCATTTACATGTCGAGTTGATGCTTTGGTGCAGAAATAACAGATTTATGACCCAGAATAAAAGAATAAAACCCAGAAAGCGCCTTTTAAACAAAGTTTCTAAACAAGAAAAAGCAATCTCAAATGTTTTCTTCTAAAGATCTGATCAGACATAATGAAACATTATTTCTCTCAGAGTTTTTAGCCAAGATAAAAAAGGAAAATAAGTGACTCATCTTTATCTTCTACCTCATGTTTTGTCTTTTTTTACTTTGAGAAAGTTGAGAAAAACAAACACCTTGAATTCCATCAGAGGCAAAAGGAAGAACAGCAGCAGTAGGAACTGCTCCTACTTTAGCCTGTCTTGTAAAATCTGACACATTTTCCCCTGAAGCATAAATTGGGTAAAATGTCAGCCTGGTTGTCTGGACTGACCTGGATCAGCAGCAACGAGATGAAGCCCAGGCAGCAGGAGAAGCTTCCAGCTTTACATTTCAGCATTTTGATCGTCCTTCAGATCCGCAGCCGGAGCATGAACCACCATAATCCTGAGGTCCACGATGTTTTAAAGACTGATACTCCCTCCGTTTGGCGTCTTCGCTGGAAACAAGCACAAAGTGTCCTGCGAAACAAAGTAATTCCTTATTTCGAGTTAATTGTGCAAAGGGAAACTTTTGGTGTCCATCCTGGACTCAGAGCTCCTCAGACTGGACCCTTTCCTCTCAGCAGCGGTACGCCTCGCTCTTCCTGTCTGTCTGTCCGACTCTAACGGACTTCCTCACTCTGAGTCGCTGCAAAGGCTGGTCTACACAGCAGACTAATAATAGGTCCTGCTGCCACCGCCGCGGCGCACCTCGCTGCTCACACAATAGATGTAGAGGACAAAAATAGAGCGAGAGCGACGGATAAAAACGGCCATTTCTGGAGAATAAAATTAGAACATTTATTCCTACTTTAAATAGAAACAATTAAACATCAGATGCTGAATGGAGCATCAGTACTCAGCATTTTGAAAGTTTAAGACAAAAAAGATTGCAAAAACAATTCTGCACAAACGTAAGGTCTTACATATAATTTACAATTCACTTCTCTATATGTCATATTGTGTGGAAGCAAAAGGATCCACATATAAGACTAAGACTGAAACAATTAACCAGTTATTGAAATAATCATCAACTAATTTGGTTATTGGTTAATTATGATTGATCTAATTAATCATGATTATTAAAATACTCAACTAATTTAGTAATTACAAGTAATTTATAAATAGATTAATCATAATTATTGAAATATTGTCAACCAATTTAGTAATCGATTAATAATGATTAATCTGATAGTGATTATTGAAATAATCGTCAACTAATTTATTAATTGTTATCTAGAGCATACAGACTAAAAAATATTTAAAAGACACTTTTGTCAGTAAAATGTGGCATTTTTCCTCTTCGCCCGACTCAAATTCATTGAAGGAATGCTTCATTATTGCATTGTTGGCAGTAAAATGTTTATTTTATTATTAAAAAAGGAAGTGAAATATTTGTTTATTTACATCATTAATGTATTTCTAATGTTGTATAAAAAAAGACATAAGTAGTTAAATAAAAAATCTGTGGAATGGGCCATTTATTTTTGTCTGATTTATTGATTAATCATCAATTTAATTGATGCAGAAATAAAATAATTGTTAGTTGTAGCTCTATATAAAAACAACAATAAATGATATAATTCTTATACAAAAACCAGTCATTCGGGTTCAGGCAGCATGTTAACGTTATCGTTGCACTCAGCCTGCAGCGTCGGATCGTCCTGCTCACATTCTCCAGAATTTGTTTAAAAGCCATAAAGTTTAGCATTTCTCAGACATAAAGGTGAAACATTTCTTGTTGACTGATTACAAAAAAGTTTTTTTTCCCGTGTTTTAAGAGTTCACAATTATTCCTTTATTTAAATGTAAACTTCTCAAAAGAAAAGTGCACTTGTAGTGGGACAAAATGTGTAAAATATTTTTAATGAGAATAAGACATTTTGGCTGAAATCTGTAGCATTTATTGCATAAATAATCCCATCACCTCTGGCCAGCTCAACAATTTGCACTCAAAGGTTTTTTTTTTGATTCAACCAGTAAAGTATAAATACTTTTATTCTTGTGACATTCAGCTCCTTTATCCTGAGATTATTTCACTACAGAAACGTCTAACTCACAGCATATTTTAAATAACAGCTCTCATTGTTACACTCAATGAGTCATAAATGCGTCGGCTGCAAGCTGACACTTAATTTAAGTCACAAATGTTGGAGTAAATTCTTTTGTTAACCAGTGTTGCAGGTTAAAGGCCAAACTCTTTTTGCTTCAGCTGGTTTGAGCTACATTTAGTCATCCACACCTCTTTCCTTCCTTCCTGCTGCCTTCTTTCTCCGCTGTTTCCAGGAATAAAAGCTGCGCTGCATCACAAAACGCCAACCAGCAAAGCTAAGAAGCAATCTATCAACTTACACCGACCCTCTAATGTCAAAACTTTTTGTCTCGTGGGCCAAAAACTATCATTTTTGAAAACTAAAATCACAAAAAATTTGATTTTATTTTACCTATTCAACTGAGCATACACTATTTTAATTAAACAAATAATCAGATTTTTTTTTTTGTCAGAAATGAATCGTAGGTCCAAAAAGTTCAATGTTTTTACTTGTTAAATGAAAAGCTCTTAGTTTGCTTTTTATTTTGGGCTCAATTAAAAAAAAACACTAAAAAAATATTTTGTCTGTTCTCTCCAATAAAAACAGGATCTACATTTGAAAACACTTGCTGTGTTTCGCGAAGTTTTAATACATGAATTAAAAGCAGATTTGGGTGAATTTGGAAATATGTGGTCCTAGTTACCATGACAACAGAAGAAAACAAGAAAGCGTGGTAAAGATGATGACTTTGTGTTGCATCTAAGTAAAATTTAACTTAAAAGTCGTATTTTTTTCATAATTTATTCTCTAACTGTGATTGAGAGGGTCGCACAGAATGAACCCAGGGTCCAGAAATGGCCCTCACTCCTCACTTTGAACACCCTTGTTCTAAAGCAGAGTCAGCAATAAAAAAATAAATAAAAATAAAAAAACAGCAGGTCCGGAGTTGTGAAGACACCACAGTTTTTCTCTTCAGCTTATTTATTACACAGATATACGATATATATGAGGGTAGAGTAGATACGGTTACACCACTACTCAGTGGCTAATGTTCTGGACCATTAACAACATTCAAGTTAGCTCGTAGCACATTATAAGTCATGTTTTATACGTATATTAGTTAGACCGCAGTGCACTAATGAACATCAAGTGTACTCAGACTGATGATTCGTTGTGTCCAAACAGTTTAAAGGGACCCCAAGTTATCTGACTGCTAGAAATCAAATTTATTTGTCATAAAGACAACAGTGAACCACAAAGTTATAAACCACTTGTGAGGAAGAATTATGTTCTAAGCAGCTTTTATTCAGGATTTGCTCGCACCATTTTAGCTAGCTGCAGTGTCATTAGTGATTGTTTTTTTTTTAAATGCTCAAAAACACTACAGAGAATGTTTTAGAAGCTAGATTTATTATGATTTATGCTTGATCAAACCCATTCTGAGGTTAGCCAATGCTAGCTGAAAAGAAGCTAGCTCAAACCGGTTTAAACCAGATCAAAACAACTGTTTCCAACTTCGCAGAGTTTCCTTCGACGGCTTTCGATTTCTACGCTAGTTTCCAGGTTTGGTTTGGATCTTTTTGCTATTGTTTTTGTTTGTTTTTATCTGATTTAATTTAACTAGCTAAATTAGAACAGAAAGGCCAGTTTAGTTATATTTTATTTTCCATTTCACACAATAAAATTTCTGTTGACTTTGGGTCACTTTTTAGGTCTGAGTCCAAATAATTTGGTTATACCAAAAACAGGACACATTAAAAATTTGGAAAAAATAAAACAAATTTAACTGCTCATCATTGCCAAACATGGATAGCACAAGAGACTAATTTGTGAAAAGGCCAACAAATTAAGTACACGGTGCCATTTTAGTACTTTTGGAAATTGTCTTTCCTTTCTTCATAAAACCTAGAACCTAAATGTTTGTTCTTGTCAAACGAGTCGCGATAATCCAACTGTAGTTTGGGAAAAGTTGAATTAAAATTTTTAAAAAATGCTAACTCGTTAACATTTATGCTCACGGTTGCTTTAATTTATCACGATATTGATTCTCTCTTCCAACTCAAACCATTTAGGGTCCCTTTAACCTTAAAGTACACAACATGTACCACATCCTAGTATACAGACACAATACTACGTCAGAGGCAGTGTGTGTTGTTGTACCAGCTCCTGTAGGGGGCGCTGAGATGAACTCACTCTCACTCCAACGTCTGAATTTCCATCCGGACCCTGAATGAGCCCGAAGTGAAAAGAGAGAGTGACGGTGTTCCCAGGGGGCAGGCTGGGTTTTATAGTCCAAAGTTTCACGTCCCATGATTGTGTCATAATGAAAGACGTAAATAAAAATATATCTGTACATAGAAAAAGTCTTTAATAGTTTTTTTTCTTCTTTGCGGTCTGTCCAATTCGGTCCCAACAATCCAAGTTTTAGCAGCAAGACACTTGTGTTTGTGGCAAATGGATTGAAATTCAACTCCACACACAAGTTTAATAGCACTTATATGTACAGGTACTGTACAGGTGGTCCCGTTCACACAGAGAGCCAATCAGACGCTAGAGTAGCTCATGTTCTTCGTTACTGGCATTACATTAGAAATCTAAGCTCCATGAAACACTGGAAACAAACATAAAACACCTCAATATTTCAGCTTCATCACAACCTGCTCTAAAATGCACAATTAGATTGTTTTTATTTTTTTTAGTAATTTCTTGATAGAAACACTTTGGATCACATCTGTTTGTTTTTATGCGTTTTTTTTTTCTCTCCTCACTTTGACACATATGGGTTTCCACTCGGTTCTTGCTAACCTAATCAAAGAAAATTAGGTTTGTAGGTTAAAAACATGTAAAAATAAACGTATTACTTTGACGCAGCGAAATAATGTGTTACATAAAATGTACAACAGCACACTGATGAGAATCCTGCAGCACTGCTTCAGATTATTTCACATTTGTTTGGTATAAAGCGGGGTTACCATTTCTGTTGGAGTGTAAAGATTTTTATTAAACTATATATTTTCTAACAGTATTTTTTTCGATAATGCTGCCAACAACAAGTCCAGAGAGCACAGCTTTAACTTCTAAAGGTAACATTTTCAAGAATTAAACACGGTAAAGTTGATCAAAATATATATATATTTAATGTTTTTTTTTTTTTTATTTAGGTGGATTTTATTTTACTTTTTTCTGCATTTATTACGTAAAATAGCAAATCAAATCTGATGTTTCTGAAGAATAAACATGACTGGCCAGCTGATAAAAAACTAAAGTGAAGCGGCCATTTTCTAATAATAATAATAATTTATATTCTCGTTATATGTCTGAAAATTGGATGAGAACAAAACCAAACTTTTTTATGAAATCTATCCATTTTGTTTTGTTAAACATCTCCTTTCTACCATCAAATGTTTCATATTTATTTTATTTTTAACTAATGCAGCTCAGGCTCTCAGACAGCATTTATTGCAGAGTAAAAATGTAAATATTTTACAAACATTATTAGCGATTGTTTGAACTAAATATTGCATTAGAAAGGCGTGTCATCTACAGCAACTATCTGCTTCAACGTTAAAGCATACAACACGGAGCTACTAAAGCTAAAATCAGTTAAGTGCTTTATTTGCAGAAGAAGCTTATTATCCAACTGGGAGCTTTAAACATTTATTTTATGGCTGAAAAAAGCTCCATGTAGGCGCTCAGAACCAGTAGATTAAACTGGATTATTATTATTATTATAATAACTATTGAGAAAAACTAAAAATCAGCACCCAGGACAAACTGTCTAATTTGAATGTGGTTTGGTTCACATGTTACCCAATAAACCGTTTCCAGTACTAAACTGGTTTAAGTCGTTGGTTAGCACCAGCCAATATTTTCAGTTAACTCTATAAATAATATATCCAACTCAGTTCTTTTTTTATACATATTAGCAGACGTCAATAAATCCCGCTGTAAAAGCTGCATTAAAATCCACTTGTTGAAAGTAGCCTTACTAGCGATATTGCAGGGAAGGCAGAGATAAATGGTTTATTTTGTATTTTATTAGCAGAAATTTAGTGTAACTAACCCTCAAATCAACTTATTTTTGATGTTAAATTGTCCAAATTGGTTATTTAGGGTTTTAACTTTATGTCTTTGTTCAAATTTCGACCTATTTTTGTGTAAATTTGTTTTCTTCTGGAATATTTTGCATAAAACCGTCTCGGTGCTGCCCCCCATAGGTTGAACGATTGCTACTGCAGTTGAATTCTTCACTCTAGGAACATTTATCGTTTTTAATCATTTATTGTAAAAATCCCTCATCATGATAAGAATTTTGATTTATTGTCTCAAAAAGTTCCAATTAATGATGTAACAAAAACAAAACTGACGTTATGAAAACATTATTTTTACTTTTTCTCCACTGTTGGAGCCACAAAAAGAGCCAATAAATATCAGTAATTTTGAAAATATGATTAATGTAATAACTGCGTGGATTTTCAGGATTTCTGCATGTTTCACCAACTATCATTTCAGGCTTTTGAATACTTTTTAAAACCATAACGAATTATTTTTAAGACCTATAATATGAATGTCATCCAGCAAACTGGTGTGAAATTTGCAGTTACAAATAAATGTTTTTATAGCTAGCTTTTTCCATCTGGGTGCCTCACTGTTTTTTGTCAGTTTGTCATAAAAAAAACAAATAAAACATGACTGAAAAATGAATTTGGTAATTTAAACAGAAAAACTCTTAAACAAGGTACATTTTAACTCATTCACTTCTATATTTTCAGATGGTTTAATGATGGTTTGGATTGTCTGGCAACTTACTGATTATCATAAAATCCTGGACGTGTTTTGGATAATATTCTATGGACTTCCCACTTGGATTTTTAAAAGGGGATGAGCGTAAACATGATAAAAGATGCCAAAAATGTAAAACATTTCTCAATGTAAACCCTGTTGTTAAACAAGACAATTTCCATGTGATGAAATTCCAGAGTAAATTGCACAAACAGGGATAAATATTTCCACAGCAGCTAAAACTAAACCGGGTAACAGTCATTTTCCAATAGATTTCTGAGAAGAACGTCACATTACAAAAGAATTTAAAATCCTATTAGACACAGAGAGACGTGTCCAGTCAGTTTCTTTAAAAACCATCCCAAGTCGGCTGGGCGACAGAAGTCCATCGAGCGCCACCGATCTCCAAAGAAAAAAAAAGAAGAAGAAGGGGTGCATCCCGAGTGTTGAAGTTTACCTTCCCCTCTTTTCTTCTCTGCTCACTATCATCACCCTTCAGCGTCTCAGAGTCGCCCCCTGGTGGCAGAGAACTTCCAAAGCTCATGAGACGTTTCCGTTAACGGCAGAGTTCGGACGGCGGCGGGCGCTCACTGGCCGGATCCAGCCGACAGCCGCGCCTCGTACAGACTCAGGGCGTGATGCACGAACTCGTACTGCTCACCTGTTTGGATCATACCTCCTCTGCACAAGAAGGAACACAAAACACTGGTTACTATTTATTTAATTAACCTAAAATGCTACATTAAAGCAAGACTGACTTTATGTTACTTTATGCTCGTCTTTTTCTTATTTTCTTGGACTGCACCACACTTAACATCACAACTTTACAGGTTGATTTTTTTTTTTTGAATCGCTCTCAATTAAGGCAAATATTAATGAATCTAGTAAATATAAAGTTTGTTATTCGAAGAAGAACTAAACAAAACAGGTAAGTGTT
Source organism: Girardinus metallicus (assembly GCA_903067095.1). Lineage (NCBI taxonomy): Eukaryota > Metazoa > Chordata > Actinopteri > Cyprinodontiformes > Poeciliidae > Girardinus > Girardinus metallicus. The sequence goes on along the minus strand of CAEGAE010068155.1, from coordinate 23,344 downwards.
TGATGTGCTTCAATGAGCTGAAAATGAAGCTTAAAACTTCAAGACAAATAAGATAAAAGAAAATCTAAATCATAAATGCAAATTATATAAAATAGAATATGTATGGTTTGAGTTATAAATGCATAACTGACAAATTATTGTTTACTGTAGGGCTGCAAAAAATCAACTACTGGCTTCACTTAGACCTTCTTTTAGTGTTGTAGTTTGGCTGCCACCCAGCAGAGGGCGCTGATTGTCATTCTGAGGCAGAACCAGTTGATACAGAATCAAAGATGGCGGGTCCATACAAAACGGATTTCAGTTGGAGATGCTAAATGCACTTTCTGTGGTTCTGTTTTTAAATATAAACACTCAAACAGCTCTTTAAGTTTCAGCCTAACGGCGCCCAATCAGCTGAGGTCGGATATATCCGCTCACGTCAGTCTCATAGCAAAACCACAAAAGCTTACTGAGTATTTTCTCTAGTTTTTAGTGCAAATTTGTTAGTACACTTAAAATAAAACAAAACTAACTTACAAGTAACTTTTCTTCAAGATATCTGAGCTTGTTTTGAGTGAATAATTTTTTAAAATTGATGAAAAGCTCTGGTTCAATTATCAGATTATTCCACTTACAACAAGATATTTCTCCTAGGTTATAAGTTCAACAATCTGCCAGTGGAACTAGAATGTTTTTTTTAAATCAATATTTAGAAATTATTTACTCTAAACAAGTTCCTACATTTAATAAAAAGTTACTTGTAAATTAGTTTGTCTTATTTCAACCGTACTAAAATATTGGTACTTGAAACTTGAGAAAATACTTGGTAAGAGTTTATGTTTTTGCAGTGACTCAGATAAGGAGCTTTCTAATGTCTCAGAGCTTTGAGCTGTTTTCACCTGTCGGCTCGGAGCTGGCAGGTGATGTTTAGCACGTCCACCACCCCCTCCACCTGCAGCTGCCGGCAGCCTATCGTCGTGGCGATGAAGCACCCTGTCCGGCCAATCCCAGCACTGCAAACACAGGAACATACAGATTGAGTGTTTTCAGACATTTTATCGGCAGTGGGAGCAAAACTTGAGTTGGTACCTGCAGTGGACGATGACGGGCCCCACGCAGGTGGCGGTGCGTCTCTCAGCCTCCACATCAGCCATGAGCTGCAGCAGCGGCAGCGCCGAGTCCGGGGTTTTGTGGTCGGGCCACGACGTGTACCAGTAATGCTGCAGGATGCGGGTTTGATTCCCGCACTGCTCAGAGACACAGGAGAGGTCAGAACTGAACCTGAAGCCGGGTTCATCATCACTCTGCAGGGGAAAGGAGGGCCTACCTTCAGCGTGAGGCTGCGGGTTGCGTAGTGCTCACACTCCCTGATGCCGTTCACCAGAACCTCCACCTTCCCGTAGATCCCCCTCTTCTCCGGCCAGTACAGGACACACTTCTGCAGACACAGAATGCTGTCTATGTCCCAACTTTATTTTCAAATGCTTTAAGAGCCTAAATACGTCGTGTTTACACTATTTTATATTAATTGTGCCCAACATAACATCTGGTGTCATTAGATTACTTTCACTTTTGCACACAGAACAATTTCTGGGTGATGTGAAATATTAAAATCAAACTGTTCTGCAGCCCCTTTTTGCATTTTGTATTTATGGTTCCAGGCTAAAACTGAAAATATGAAAAACAAAACCTTCTATTTTGTATCCGATTCAAAAACGATCACGTTTTCATTGTTTGGTTAGTGAACTAAATGGATGGATGATGAAGGGACTGTCCTCTTGTTCGGGTTACCTCGTTCTTCTCCTTCAGCTTGGTGATCATGACGATGACGGGCGACTCCTCCTGCCACGCCATCTGCCAGAAGTCGTTCACCGTGTTCACCATGGGGCCTTGAGTGGCGATGAAGGCCCTGCTGTCGCCTAGGTAACCCTAAAATACAAAGTGCCTCATGTTTTTGAGCCCACCCTGGGGAAAGTTTTCTCCCAGTCAGCTTCAGAGATATTATGTACAGTAGGACAAAGAGTTCAAGTGTGACAGTTTAAACTGTTTCTGCAGAGTTTCCTGACAGGAAGGCGCTCCATTGTGTGAGAGTCTGAGATCGACATTACAGATTGCAGCGGGAGTTCACTTTCACAACGTTTCAACACGAGGAATCCAGAAGAACAAAGAAACGCTGCAGACATTCCAGGTTAATGACAGAGTCCTTCACGTTTTGGGTTTTCATTTTCCTTCTCAACTGATGGAGAAAAACAGACAAAACATTCCAAAGGCGCAGACACAACAACCTAAAGCTCGATGCAAATTTTCAGATTCTCATAGTTTGTTCTGTTTGGTAAAAGTATGCGAGTTATTAGTAACACACGTTTATATGATAAAAACGTGAAACAACAGGCAAGAAACACTATAATGCAGTAGCACAATAAAGGACAGTAATAAAAAGATGAAATCCAGACCAAAATGAATCCAGTCATAATTAATCTAAAGCAACTCGAAACAGATGGGTTTTACTGGTGATTTAATGGAACTCAGTGTTTCAGCTGTTTTGTGGTTTTCTGGAAGTTTGTTCCAGATTTGTGGCGCATAGAAGCTGAATGCTGCTTCTCCATGTTTGGTTCTGGGAATGCAGGTCTTTAATGTGTTGTGGTGTTAGATGGTTCAGAGATTTATAAACTAACAGGAAAAGTTTATTCTGTGAGCAACAGAGTGTTTTAGTCAGAACGCCAGAAGCAGAGTTCAGATTTTTTAGACGCTGTTGCAGTAATGAATGTGACTAAAGAAAAAAATGCATGGATGAGTTTCTCTGGGTCTTTCTGAGACATCAGTCCTTTAATCCAGGAAATGTTCTTCAGGTGATAAAAGTCTGCCTTTGTAACTGTCTTTATGTGTCTCTGAAGGTTCAGACCCAGATTTCAGACCTGATCTCGAGTTTCTAGCTGTAATAACTGAAGCTACATGCTGCTACTAGATGGTTCCTTTTTTTTCCCTCTCAATAAATCTTTATATCTACAATTCATATTTCCAGATCAATTACAAAATTGAGTTTTAAAAATCTCTACCTCAGAAATGGTCTGTAAAATTCAACGTTTTTGTCATCGAAAACTGTTTGCAAATGGACAGCAGGTGCAAAAAGTGCCACAAAATTACAAAAGAACTTAAGGGTTGGAAAAAACCAACAAAATAAATAAATACAGCTAAAGCTTCATTAAAACTTTACACCAAGTGGCTGAAATTTTGTGGATAACAGCTGCTACTCACCCTTATGTAGTTGGCATTGATGTAGGAACTCAGCAGATCATTGCAGCTCTTTGACTTCAGGATCACTCTGGAGTGAGGATCTAAGACACAAGAAGAAGAAGAAGTGAGGAAAAGAAAGACAGTGAAGTGAAACATTTAAGACTCCATTTGTTTTAAAGCTTAAACTACGATATGTTTTATTTAATCCCTGATAAAGACTCAGACTGGGAATTTGTACGCTACATAGCAGAGCTGTGGTTTGACGTCTTTTTGGTCCAACTGCTACAAAATCCAGAGTCAGCATTAGTGTAGAGTCTCAAGATGTGGAAGTTTTTCCATATCACTGAAGCTGGAACATTAACAGCCCAGAATCCTAAAGTAAAACCTAAACACAAATTGCTGCCTCAGTTCAGCTGATTTATCGTGTTGATTTTACATAATTAGTGACCAGTAAAGGTGTTTAAAGTTTAAATGTTACTGTGGAAGATCGAAGCCGTAATTAGGAAACGCCTCCTTTAAACCCTGAACTCCTGACCCAGATGAAGTGCTTAGGATCGATTAGCAGGGATTATTCTGGATTTGACAGATCCGTCACAGCAGATCGGCAGACCTGTTGGGACTGACCGCAGGCCTGCACAGCACAATGAACACTTTGCAAAGAAAACAGAAAGTGGACGGCAGGAAGAGGTTTGATTGACAGCAGCTTTAGGTGAACATTCCTTTCTCCTGATTGGCTGCAGGAAGGAACACTTCTGTTTTTGATAACCTCCCTACAAAACATGACTGCACAATCCAGAAGTTGTTCATTATGTAACGTTTTAATCAGAGTAAACGTCCGACTGTGAGAACGGACTGTGCTCAGAGTAAAATTATTGGAAGAGGAAGGGTGAAATACTCCCCAACTTTGGGAATGTTAACCTTTGACAACTTCTTGGTTCAAGAGACAATGAGGTGTTTGGGAAGAGTTGCTGCTTCTTTGCAACATGGAGGACTTACTGGGCAGAATGGTCTTATATCTGTTCTTAGTGCCGTGGTTTGGGATATCCAGCTCCTTAGGGTCGATAAAATTCATTGGGATTTCCTGAGACGGGAGGAAAGACGGGGGTTAGAGGCACAACACACTTTACCCTCAAGATAAACTGAACATCATAGACACTGATCGATCATGTTTACGAGCCCGATGGCCTCTGGAATCGTTTCCTCTGGTTCGTACAAACTGGTCTGATTAGGAAGGAAAGCTGGAGTAGTTTTTATGCATCTGAGGTGGAAAACCACAAAATTGAAAAAGGCCAAACACTGAGAAAATCTGTGAAAAAAGGGCCTCAAGAAATTTCCTTGTCTGCACAAGATGACTTTTTTCCCCTTCAAGCAGCTTTGGTTAATTCTTCTTTGTATTTTGGCTAAATTTTCACACAGATCCCTTTACCGGATCAAATTCTAGATACCAAAGCATAACAGACTACAGATGCTGAACTAGTAACTTGCTCTGAACGAATTCCTATTCCAGAATCTGAATATATTGCTAATTCCTCACACAGATTCCCATAAAACAGATTGCAGTTCTTAACAGGTTCTGACTTGTAACCACATCCCCGTCATTGAACAGATTCCTGATCATTTTTCTATGTTTGAACAGAATCTTTAAGAATTTCTTTACTTTGATCAGATTCCTGAGTGAACTAATAACTAAATATATTCTGACTGAACAAAGTCTTCTATCTCTAAAAGATTCATAAACATGTTTGTTCTTTAGTTTTATGAATATGAAAAGATTCCAGAAAAGTTTTTTGCCATTTTTCGTACTTTTATTTACTTTGTAAAAATTAAAGGTGACCCGTTAAGCTTTCTTGAACAGGTTAGGTTAGATTTACGGGCAATACAAGACATGTTCATTACATTTTTTGCACAAAATAATTCTTAAATAATTCGATTTTAGTCTGCTCATTTCAGAATGAGCTGTTTTAAAGCGTCTTGTCCAAATAAGCTGCTGCTGGCCACGCCCGCAACTCAATGTTTACACTCCAGCTAACCAAAAGTGTTGGGACTCTGCTGGGTTGCTAGGTAACGGGCGGAACTTTGCTGGTGTTGCTAGGTAACGGAGCAGCGCCCTTCAAGTTCGATTTGACAATTGGGAGGTTTTTGAAACGTCTCATGTTCCAGACACCAACAAATATTAACTGGGGGGTTTTTAAGTGCTTGAACTGTTTCTAGAAGCAGTTGAGGTCCAAACTGAAGTATAAAAACAAGCAGGATGAGAATTTTGCATAATAATTCCCCTTTAAAGCGATTGTGTTCATGCTTTTCAGCACTCGTCCTGACGTGGAAAAGGTTTAAAAGAATTTAAATAACTTAACTTATCCTTCAGTGAAGACAAAAGGCTCTTCTAATACGTCTAAATAAGTACAAACATTGTGTTGTCTTCATCAGCACATCTAAAATGTGTCTCTGTGGAGTAATAAACCGTTTAAACGGACTCACGGCGAACTCGACGTGTAGCTTGTGCGTGTTGCTGACGACGTCACGAAGCTGTTGTCGTGTCAGCGGTCGTCCGGCCGACAGCAGGTACTCTCGGGCCGCTGCCTCTCTGGGGGTTACCACGGAAACATTGAGGGGTTCCACCGATCCGAGAGCCGACATGTCCAGCACCAGGGACACGTTAGAGCCTCGTCTGCGCAGGAAGGATGGGAGAGGACACAGATTAGTGTCAGGAGTGGAAAGTCTCTCGTTTCCTTCCTGAGATTTATTGGAAGTTTAAGACTTTTAGGATTTGTGGCTCAAAAGGAAACTTGATGAAACTGATGATAGATGGAGGTTCTTTCACTTCAGTGAGGTTAAAGCTTAATATTTCTGTTCATGAGAACTTCAGGCCAAGGAAATTACGAATCTTAAGCTCTGTCCGGATAAGCTTCAAACTCCATAAAAATACTCAGTCCACATAGTCGGATATCTGGAAAATGTAATAAATTTTTATGCGTTTTGGCCTTTCATCCAGATGAAAACCCCACTGGAAGTCATTAAAGACAATTCCCACACGTTACAGTCCGTGACAAATAAAGCACCAATATATCCACATACTTGCTTTTTGACATGATTCTCAGTCAGTATAGTCTTGTGTTTTAACTTTATACTCTAGTAATTTAAAAGTAGTTCAACCCATAAATCTGTCCACACCAATGAATCTCCTGGCACCGTGTTTATTCCCAACAGAAGTTGTGATTGTTTTGAAGGACCCTGATTGGCTGACATGTTTTAGCTTTGTGCTACACTGCCCCCTATGGGTTTGGCATGTTTACAACAACGCTCAGTTTGAATTTGTGCTGAAAACTTTTGTGAAACCGACACTGTGTGTATGTTTGTTTTTGTTTTGTTTTTTTTTTATGTGGCAGAGAAATTCGTTTTTATAAAGACCTGGCAGCATGTGTTCTAGGGCCCAGGAAAAGAATATAATCTAAAAATGTCACGCGCCTGTGAAGATAATATTTAGACAGATAGCGTTAGCTTAGGTTGACTGGGAAGTTTACCACGTCACTGCTGCAGATTCAGCAGCTTTCCTGACATTTTTCCGTCGCTGTCAAACATTGGTGTCACAGCATGTAGCATTAGCGCAGCTAGCATGTAGCATCATTAGGCATTTTCTTTTTCCCTGCCCGTCTGCCTCAGAGGGAAAGTTCCTCCAAACAAAGAAGATGTTGTGATTGTCTGGTTAGATAAGAGGACAGCATTTAATAGGGGCTGAACTCGCAGTGTTTAAACCAGGGGTGTCAAAAATATGGTTCTATTTGTGGCCCTTGGACTGATTTTATGTTCCTCAACTGCAATTCAAGAATGATACCAATTTTGCCCGACCAGCGAAGTTGTTTGATGCGGATGGAGACTTTTTATTTGTAATTAAGTTAAAATTATTACTGAAAACGTTGAGAACAACACAAAGTGTCCATCTCTTTGTAACTAAGCTTTTATAATAAGTGGAACCACGTTTGTCCAGAGGTTTATTATTTCCCTGATCATGAGAACCTGACACTGACCTCCTCTGGCTTTAGCAGCTTTTTCTTGCTGCAAAGAACAAATTATGTAAAATACAACAGAATGCTTTGGTGGGTCAACATGAGTGGGCTGACCCGGTCTTTGTCTGGCTACGTGTTGGCCGGTTTCCCCTCCAGGATGCCGTTGCTTCCAATTTGTTTGATTGCTGATTGGCTGGTATCCAGAATGGACAACACACACGCTGACAGACACCAGAAAAACATCCTGTTCTCACTCCTGAGCCCCAAATCTTCCTTCCTTTTGTTACCTTAAGAAACACCAAGGGTTCTCCCTGCTCCACCCGCCCATCCAATCAAACAACCAGAACAAAATGGCGTCCGGCGTTCATGTTCGTTGCTTCTCAGAGGAAGAGACTGGAGCAGCAGATTAAATAAAGAGCTCAACACCGAGCTGAGGCGTCGATAAAGATGTTTTCTTTACAGATGTGAAACTACTTAGCATCAGGAAATGAGCCGCAGACAGGTTTTAAAGAGCTGCTACAGACACAGCAGATGGAAATGCAGCGTCTGAGTGGCAACTGTTGGTTTAACTTTAAGCTCACAAACGAAGCTTCCTGCAGCATCTCCAGAAACATTCAGAGCCTTTAATATGCAATGAACCTCAACAGTCCAGGTACTTTAGGTGTTTTACCTCCAGATTTGGAAATGTGCGTTTTTAGAAAGATTCCTGTTCAAACATTTGAATAATGTTGACACTACAGAAGTCACTGAAATAGAGATTTAGTATCTAAAATTGATACATTTACATATTTCTGCTGTTCTTCTCTAATAATCTTATTGCACACACCTGACCTTGTTTGAAGTTTGAAAGAAAAAACGATTTAATCTAATCTAAACTAACAATGAATGGGGTTAAAATGAAAAAAAGCTAATCTAAAGAAAACGTTCAACATGTAGTTTTTATACCTGACATATTTACTTTTGAAATAGTCTTGCCTGTTTAACTGAAAATGTTTAATTTTAATTGCCATCTCAAGCTGTGTTTGTTGTGTTTTAAAGCACTTTGAAATGTCTTGTTGCTGAAATGTGCTATACAAATCAAAACTTGTTTGATTTGATTTAAAGGGTGAATTCTGAAGCTTTTCTTTATAAATTCCTCAGTAAGTCATGAACTGTTTTACGTATAAAATTAATAAATTTGATGAATATGACAATAGATAATGTGCTGTTGGTCATCAAACTTACTTCTTCACTTTAATCAGCTCTTTCTTTAGAAGTTTACATTTGGAGAAAAATCTATTTTTTTCCTCTTTAAAGCACAATTATTTCAGCAGGATTTTAAATCAGCAGCAGAATGGTTGAAGGAAGCCCTGCCAACTGAAGTCCAGAAGAACATCATGATTCGCCTTCAGAGCCGAGCAGGAGAATGAAAGTATTTAAACAATGAGCCTTACATAAGCCGAGCATCCTTATTTAAAAACACGCCTCGTATTGTTAATAGGCTGGGAGCGGAACAGGTCATTAATACTCAGGAAACCAACACAGTTTCAGATGAGAGATTAAAACCTTTTACAATATGAGGCTTCATGGTAGTTTATAGCGGGCAGAAATGATGCAACAGCTTTAAAACTCAAAATCCACAAAGAAGATACTTCAGTTGTTTCCGTTTTTATCAGAAATGTTTCAACTAAAGCAAAACAAAACAGATTTTTACCGATTTTATTATGTGGCAAAAATATATCAGGCCAAGATTTTTTTTAATAAAAATAAAAAGAATAAAGTTGTAGTAATATTATGAAAACTCCAACACATAAAACAAACAAAAATTATTATTCAAACAACTTTTTCTTGTAATTTTAAGGTAAATTTGTGTCTTTATTATGACTTTATTCTCATAACTAAACAAAAATTCTCACAGTCTTGTCCTAAAACTGTTGCATAATGAACTAAAAACCGCTTCTGGAAATATTTTCTGTCATTCGTAAATTCTTATTTAGCAAAGAAAGTGAGAAAAAAAAAAGTCTAAAATTGGATCTGGTATTAAAAAATTAGAGATGTTACATTTAAGCCATGTTATCCAAACCCTGCTTACCAACTACAGCAAGTTTAAACATAGATTCATTTTAAAAAGTACTTGCATCAGAGATGAAATTATCTGTATTTTTACATTTAAAATCAAATTTACCAACAGAAAAAGAAAATAAACGTTACAGAAGATTGAAGTGAATCGTTATTGAAAGGAAACAGAAAGTAACTGATCAGGAGATGATTAAACTAAACCAAAATAATCCAAAACTAGATCTGCTCCTCTTCGCTAAGCTTAACGGAAAATTTCCATAGTCGCTAATAATATCATAAATGTCTCAGTCATAAACTGAGCGGAAAGAAACATTTCTGAAATTGCTGCTTCAAATTGAGGAAGACTTCAGGAAGGTGAAGGTTAATGAGACCCAACATGGAGGAAATGAGTCGCCTCCCTTCTGAAAACACCCAGCATGAAAAAACGACTCCAACCTGCGTGACTCAACGTAACTCCATCAGACGCTAATATCTGCATTTCATCCAGCTATTAAAAACGATAAAGCAGTGCAGATATGAACTCTGGTCACTTCTGAACGATAAGATTAATGCTGAATTCAAACTTTACAGTCCAGTTTCCAGACATAACACATTGAGAAGAATTATTTTAAGGTTTTTAGCCTCAGATTCAAACTGATGCTGGGAAAATTATCTGCTCAGAAAGTATTTTCCTTGAGTATAAAATTTCATCAAAGCAACATGAATTAAGACATTTGAAAAAAAAACAAAAAACTTTGGCAACACTTTTTTGTGTTGTAGTTTTCATCAAACTACTACTTTAATCTCCAAATATTACTTTTACTCACAAAGTTTTGACTTTTCAAGTTCAGATATGTCCTTGTTTTTTCTAGAAAATCTCCAAGATTAACCTCAAGATTTCTGATTATTTTCTAGCAAATTTGAGACATTTTCAAGCTCAGAGATTTCCACGTTTTTTCTAGAAAAGTTTAGAGATGCATAAAAAATTTTCTGAGGCTTTTTTTCCTTTAAGTTTTTGACTTTTAGAGCTCAGGATTTTCCACGTTTTCTCTAGAAAATTTAAGAGATTCATTAAAAAATTTCTGGGTTTCTCTAGCAAATTTTCAACTTTTGCTATGCAGAAATTTCCAAGTTATTTCTAGACAGTTTATTTCAATGGGTTTAAAGCAAAGTTCCACTAAAACTTGCATAAAAAGTGTCATTTTCGTCTCTTTCAAATGGCCTCTAATGGCATATTAAGTAATTGAAAGATTATATTTTTAGTTTTTTGTGTTGGAGTTTTCATTTTGGTAAATGACGGTAAATTAAAATAAATTGATTTAGGGGAGAATAAGATCTCAGATTACAGGAATATTTGGGATTTATTTTAGTTTCTAACTTTATTAAACACTTCCTGTCGCTCACCTCTCCTGCAGGCCTGCAGCCGGTTTCATCCTGAAGGGGGAGGGGCAGGGTTTCAGCTCGTTAGCGCCCGTTACCGGGGGAACGCTCGTTGATGGGGTGTGGCTGTCGGTGCTGATGATTGGCACAGGGACAGGGCTACAAAAAAAAAAAAAACAACAGAAAAATGGCGGTCAGGACGAGATTTAACAAACTACAAGACAAAAACAAAGACAAACTCATGCTTTGTGCATCAAAGCCATTAGAGGAAAAGACAGGAGTGAATTTCTGCCAAATAACTCAATTTGTTTGGAAATTTATGATTTGCAAAAGTCAAAGGAGTTTTTTTTTCTCCAATTTTTGACTTAAGAGATTAATTTCAATATTTATGAGTTTCTTTTAGCAAATTTTCAACTTTTCATACTAATAAATTTCCAGATTATTTCTAGACGTTTTATGTGATTATTCTCAACATTTCTCAGTTTTTTCCTGGAAATTTTCACGTTTTCACCCTTTAATTCCTGAGCCACACACTGAAAACTTCAGCTCTGTGTGCTGCAGGTTTGGTTGCTTCTGAGTTTTTTGGTGGAAATTTGCTCCTTTTTTTTCATTCTATAATGCATCATCGTAGATCCACACGCTGCAAAACATTAACTGGAACATATAAAATGAGTTTCAAATACATTTTTATTGCAATATTCAAATTTCTGAGGACAGGAAATATTTTTGGAAGCTGCTTATTATTATTGATCATAATCTTCCTTTGGTCAGCTCACCTGGGCAGAGGGACGACAGGAGGAGCGAGGCGGCGGCAGGCTCTGATTGGCTGCTGCTGGTGAGTGGGCGCGGCTACAGCTGGCGGGAGCTCAGATTGGACCATGCTTTCTGACGTCACAACCTGAAATAAAACATTACCGCTTCAGAAACTTTTCACAAAATCAACAAAATAAAAATCTGATGTCCCAGACCTGGGTGCCCTTTGACCTCTTGCAGGGGTCGTGGGGGAGGGTCAGGCTCACGACGTGGTCGGGGGGCGGAGCTTTGAGCTGCTTCTCAGTAACGGGAACTTTCTGCTTCATTCGGTACAAAACCTGAGGAAAAAAATAACCTGATTAAAGATTAAAGTCTGATCGTCCAATCAGACAAAACTTTGTCCAGTTTAGCGTGTAGAGAGGAAAAATCTATTTTCATAAATATTCCAAAATGTTTAAGAAAATATAAACAAGGATAATTAAAAGTTTAAAAAAATAAATACATATACTAATTTAGTTTTTTCTTTATTAATTATCTGAAGGTAGTTTTTTATTTAATAATTAATTTTTACCTACTTTATTTATTGCAGAGAGTTCAGATTATTTCACCACAATTATCCAATTAAATTCATTTCTGAACATATTTGCATCAGGAAATACAAAAAACAGATAAAACAGACAAAATGTATTTATTTAATATAATTAAACATAAATTAAGCTGTAAATACTAATAAGAAATAATTTTGTAAGTATTTTGTAACATTCTAGTGCTCTTATATTTCAAGGAAAATGTTTTTAATCAAACCTTTTAAATTTTATATTTTTAGTATAAAACAAAGATAAACTTTGTTTTTATTATTTTACTAACTCAATAAGTGTTTAATTTGCTTTAATTTAAACTAGAAAAATAAATATCTATTATGGCTGAATGTCTAATATGAATGAACAAAATGTATTAACTGTGTGTGTAAATGTAGTTTCCTTGAAGTTTGGGCTGATTTTGAAACATATATTTTTTGGTTTGTATTAACATTTAGAGACATTTGTGACGACTTCAGGCACAGAAAGTTTTACATTTTTAATATAAATTAACTTTAAATCTCTATTTAACTCCCAATTCTTTCTTTTTTTTTCATTTAGTTTTAAGTTGTTGCAAACATTTCACTGAATAGATAAAAGGAATCAGATCTGATCCTGTTTCTGTGTGTTGGGGCGCCCCCATGTGGTCAAAGTGTCAAACTACAAAGGAAGGAATGGAAAATATTTCAAGAATATAGTTACTACATCTATTTTTATGCTTATTCTTTTTACTTCTACATGTCTAATTTCAACACTTTTTGTCTTATTCCCCATTTTAATATTTCCTTTTTTTATTGCTTTATTTTTATCTTTTATAAATTATTGTAAGTTTTATGTAAGTGTCATTTTGTTACCTAATACCTACCAGAACTTTGACACAATCATTTCAATGTCCTGCAACTTATTTGTTAAAAGATTATTTCTTTATTTGTAAAACTGAAGAATAATTTCAGAAGATGCTCAACATTCTTCATTTTAACAGTTTCTTGTAGGAGTTTTCATAAAATTATTACTTTATTCTCTGAATTAAAAACAAAACACAAAACATCTTCGTCTGGACAAGAGACAGCAGACAGCAGAAAAATACTAGGAAGTCCTCTTTGCTAAGCACTTTTAATCTTTTCTGATAATCTGATCTATAAACAATATAGTAAAAAAAATTATCTCAAAATGCTATATAACTTTTTTATATTATTTATATTTTAAAGAAATAGAGGTACAGGAATGGGTAAGAACAGGAAGTGATACTGAAGCCTAGTGGTGGTAAATTCCTCTTCATACCTTGTTAATCAGATTTTTAACATTTTTTTTATCTACCATAACATAATCTGAAGGTTTTTTATCCATTTGGGGAGCAAATAAGTTGATTTATTTATTGATACTCAACATAATCAAAGTCTAAGAGTGGAAAAATTTGACTTTTTTACAGTTTATCATGTAGTTTATCAACAGACTGAGTTGGGTTTGCAGAGGAAAGTTCTTCCTCTATGAATGTTAGTGCGGTTTACCATTAGGCAGGTGATGATGATGAGGAAGAAGGTGAAGAAGAGGACAACGTTGTAGAGGCCATCTCTGCTCCATGCGTGATCCCTCTGATCGTCCTGCAGGACGTTTTTCTTCGGAGACGAAGGGGAAGAGTCTGGGATGTTTCTGCAGCACTGGAAGGAAAGCAAACATGGCGGAACGTCGGAACGTTGTCAAAAACGAGCCGAGGATTCTGGGATTTTACACATTTACCTCCGGTTTGACCGCCGTGATGCCGAAGTCGGCCAGATGGTGATGAAGGACGCTACGGTTCAGTGATTGGACGATCTCCTTCGCAGGGCGGAGCTCGAAGACGTCCCGCCTCTCAGAGGAGACGAAGAGCTCGATGCCGTTTCTGGCCTGTAAGGAGCGTCCGTCCAACAGGAAGTGAGACAAATAAGGAGACAAACGGACTGGGACGAGGAGGAGACTTACATTCAGCTTGTTGATGTGAACGTGTTGAGGAGCGACGCCGAGCGCCGCCGCTACGCCGTCCCGGAACCACAGGAGGTGACTGATGTTCAGCCTCCTCACTCCCACAGCCAAGTACTGAAACAAAGAAAACTAATTAAATACAGGCTGGAACTTTGGATCCCACTGTTCTCATTTCCCTTTTAGAGCCAACAGCTACGATCAATTAGCTTCATTCCTCCTCAGATATTCAGAGGAATCCATTAACACACTGTTTGCAAACTTTTCCCACAGAAAAATTCAAACATTTTCAAGGTAATGTTTGAAAATGGAGATAAAAACAATGAACTAAATAAAGACCATTTTAGTTCACTTTTATATAATTAATCACTTTTATCAACAATATCTTGTGATAATATCTACATTGTACAGAAGGGGCAAGGTAAACTAAAATACAACAACATTTTCTCTTACACCCTAAACACCCGACTGGTCCGAGAACAAAACACTCGGACGCTACATTCTAGTTACATTTAGTAACTAGCTAAACGTAGCTAGCTACTAACTAGCTGTATTTAGTAACTAGCTAACTGTATTAAATTAGCTACATTTAGCAAGTTACTAATTGTAGCTAGTTACTTCCCAACTCTGCTTTTAGAAATCATTAGTGTCCAGCTTGAGCAGAAAATGAGCCAAATAAGGAGATTCTGTCCAACTGGCATCAAAAATGTAACAATTATTCCACTCCAAAGAGTCCGTTGTGATATTGAATGATCCAAAAGTGATGCAGATCATCTCTGCCTTTATTATTTGTCCTGAACTTATCCATAAACCCACTGAGCCGATATTTATCATTTCCTCTAAGTGAATAAAAGCAGAACAGACTCAGAGAATATCAGATTGCTTTTTAAAATTAGATTAGAGGAAAACAAACAAGAAGTCTGACCTCTGCAGCTTTCTGTCCACCAACCTGAAGCCCACCGGCTGCTGCTGCTGCTTCAACATCCCGTGTGTCTCGGTGGGTGCATGTGTGTGTGTGTGTGTGTGTGTGGGTGCGTGTGCGTGTGTGAATGAGTGGGAGAGTGGGCGGCTGTTTGCTAATGGCTAAAATAACAACATGTTCTGCTGCCACTTAATTCAATATGAGGAACAAAACCTGCAGCTCACAGAGCCGATGTTATCAGACTGTGGCTGGTTACACTCAAAGAAAAACAGCCTGACCAAGAGAAATCCTCCACTAATACTAAAAATATTTAAAATAATAATCAGTTTACACCGGGGTTTCTGTTTGAACATCTTTAAAATCTAAAGTTTTTCTGTTCTTTTACATTTTTTCTCTGTAAAATCTCTCGGCAGCAATAATCCACTGGTTCCTGTGTAAGCAGATAACCGCCCAGGAGTCACTTAAACTTTTCAACAAACAGACAAATAATAAAACGCCTTTACATTAAAAAACAACGACAATGAGGTAAAAGCTAAAATAAAGCAGGATAAACAATGTAAACAACCTTACCAAGCCGACCACGCGAAGCTTTTCTCTGAATGAAAGGAGTCAAGCCGCCCGTCACTTAGCGACAGGGGACTTTTCGCTCCATTTCCTGATCTACTCATTCCCTGATCTCTGATTGGCTTAGAGCCTGACACAGCTCAACCCTCCACCTGATTGGCCGTTGCCCGGGTAATGCCATTATCCCACTGTGCTTCCTGTTGGGATCAAGTACTATTTCTGTCCAAGCCACACATACTTTAGCGGTTATAGGCTGTAATTAGCCAACAGCTCAGCGGGGAGAAAGGTGGAACGGGGACGGGGCAGGGGTCAAAGTGCACTCAGGGATGTGAAGAGGGTTCAATCAATTAGTCAGCAATTAGCAGAGGATCAATACGACATTTTAAAGCCTCCAGGACAGAGAAGCTGATTCAAACAACTTTTTAACAGATGACGACTGCTTTAGCGCCTCTAGAGGTAAACTGTGGACAAAACATGAAAATACTGATATGAAAATATTTTATTTTCAAAATAGACAAAAATTTGAGCTTTTTCACATGAAGGTAGAGCTGGACAATATGGCTAAAAAAAAATATCACGATATAATGGTTTGACATCAGTCGATATCGATAACTATCAATTAGGTTTTTTTGTTTTAAATGTCTGAAATACTAACAAACTAGTGGAATAAAGTTTCCCGTTTTCACTCTGCAATGTTATTTTTTATTTTTAAGCAATTATGAGTCGAAACCTTAAACTGCTGCAGCGCAACTTACTCAACATGTTGTTGCTAGGTAACCAAAGTTGGGGGAGAACTTGAAACTGCTCATTACTCTTTGGTTGCCAGGCAACCAGAGATTGAGTGAGTTAGTTCATTCCACCAACATAGCTCAGTTGGCTAACACCTTTCCTCTGCCTACATCTCCCAGAATGCTGTGCGGTTCTGTTACAAATTTTAAATCAAAGAAAAAAAATTGTCTGTAATTAATTAATCAAAATTAACTGCCTTATTTTATAGAAATTGGATAAGAAATAAAAAATGTTCTCACAGTCTGGTTTTGTGGCATGACTCAATGTGTAGTAATGGCGCCTGCAGGTGCGCGTCGCTAGCTAGAGCGGCTAATTGGCGATGTCCAATCCAGTAACATATCAATGGACGAACTTCCAGATATGAATAAATTATTCTATTTTTATCTAAAACCTGGTTTTCTTTCATGTCATCTAGAGATGCACATTTTTTATTTAATTCAAAAATATTTTATTGATCCCAGAGAGAAATTACGATTTTTAAATAGATTTTTCTATTCAAACGGTTCTGAAATTCTGCTTAAATTATGTGACTAGAGGAAAAGACGGTGCAAGCAAATAGAACATTTATTTAAAATTAAAAAAAAAAAAAAATTAATTCCATCAGTTTATATAGCAGCAAAAATATGTTTGTGGACACAAATCAACAAATTAAATTACCAGTATCAGGTTATTTATTAAATTAAAAAATCCAAATATAATTTTACAGAAAAGCTAAAATCGATTTTAGCATTTTGAATCAATTCAGAATTCACAGGAGTAGGAATCTGTAGTTTACATGATTGAAATGGGAATTAAAGACAGAGGTCATTTCAACCTGAGGATGTTGGAATTTATGAAGGAATTACACAGATAAAACTATTTACGGCCTTTAAGGACAATAGGACGTCAGTAAATGCTTCCAATGCTTGAACACAAATGTGCCGAGTCGCAACGTTGTTGCCTTGACAACGGAGCATGCTGTGAGAAGCCAACAGAGGGGCAAAGGTCACTTGGTGTCTTGGAGGAATGTGATGGAGGGTAACTGATTACCATCTGAGGTTTTGCTGTTACATCACATTACTCTAATTGTTATGCAAACTGCAGCGTTAGAGGGACGAATTAAGGAGATTTAAATGAGAATAATCGTTTTTATGAACGCATTCTGCGCTCTTTCTAAGAGCTGAATGAGCAGATGACCTGCTAACCACGTGTCGGGGTCTCTCTCAGCTTGAATGCTTGCAGGGAAACGTCTTAGCGCATTAGAGGATGCTTTTCAGAGAGACAGCCTGCAGGAACACCGGGTCATGTGACCACGCAGGAAGTCTCAATCTGTGCAAAGAGCAGCTTTTATTTTCCTAACTGAACATTAAAAACAGAGACACTGCCGTCTGATGACTGCCAGCATTCCCATCTGTCTTTGAGATTCCACAGCAGGTTTGTGCAGATTGTCGCCAGTCCCACGATGCATCTGCGGCCATGACACCTCCGACTGTTCTGTCTGCAGACTGTGGATCTGCTGGCGGCTGTTATGCTAACACCCTGTAACTTCTAAATGCATCTATTCTGCAGAGATCCAGACATTTTATTCCGGTTTATGGAGAAAAGACGCTTGAAAAGCAGCGAATGGAAATCTGAGTTTGATAGTGTTAAAGTGACAGTCATTAAGATTAGCCAAAAATGTTTTTCCTATTCAACAACAACTGGACAGTAAATCATGCTAAGTTGATCACTCATAACCACAAAAACACTAAATCTTGCCAAATGTTTTTGGTCTAGTTTCTATTACAAATATTTTATTACACTAGAAATAAGACAAAACTAACTTACAGGGAACTTTTCAGGGAGACATAAGAGCTTGTTTTAAGTTAATATTTCCTTAATATTCCATTGGTGGATTATTTCATTCATAACAAGATATTTTTCCCATAAGTGAAAAAAAATCGACCAGTAGAACTAGAACTTTTTAAAATCAATTTTAAAAAAGGAATTAGATTACTCTCTCTTCAGCTTATTTTATCAGAAACTGTAGAGTTACTCAGTCTTTAGATGCAGAGACCAGAAGCCCAGAGGAAACTTGTAGATCAATATTGTTAAACTACTTTTCAGACTCCTGTTCTCCCAACCCAGAAATGGAATTAGACCAGAGGATCCTTAGCAACCCTGAACAGGAGCACCTAGTTTACATACTTTAGATCAACATTAGATTATTTTTCTTCTTTTGCTCTTTTTCTTCTTCTTCCTTCCTTTGGTTTGTTATTTTGTTTGTATTTCCTTTTAATTCATGTAAAGCACTTTGAATTGCCTTGTTGCTGAAAATGTGCTATATGAATAAAATTACCTTCCATTACCTTAAGAAAATATTGACTTTAAAAAGCTCATATCTCCCTGAAGAGTTACTTGTAAGTTAGCTTTATCATATTTCAAGTGCAATAAGACATTTGTAGTAGAAGCTAGACCAAAAATACTTGGTAAGATTTTGCGTTTTTGTAGTGAAGGAGCACTAATTGGAAGGCCTCTGTTGACTTAAGTCAGTGACTTTAAAGGGAGGTGAACATTTGAACAATTACTAATTTCATTTGTCATAAATTTGTCAGTATTTTGCAAAAATACTGACAAACGTTTTTAGCAAAAATTTTTGTCAAAAGCCAAATTTGTGGATCTTGACTGATTTGTAAAAGCAAAGAAAAGGTAAGAAAAAAACAATAAACTGGTTATTTAGAATAAATCTCCATAGCATGAATAATCTTATTCTGCTCCACATGTTTTATGTCCGAGAAATAAAACGCGGCGAGAAACACCTGCCTCACCGCGTCTCCATCTCCCAGACGCGTACCCCGTGTCTCTGTCTGTCCCTGAAGGTCACTGCTGTTTATCTAAGAGTTACACAACCGCCCATTGTGGAGGGAACTGGGTCTGCTCGCTCGCTATTAGCGTTGCTATGGGAACAGAGACTGCAGTTCCACACATAGAGGAGTTTGCAGCATGTGATCAATCATTCGCCGTCTGCTTTCTGACCCCTGACCTTCTCCAACATGTTTCTAGGACGACATCACCACCTTATAAACCAACCAACCAATGAGAAGACAGCTACAGATTTCAGGTGCATCAGTAATCTGGTTAACAGAGGAGCTTTCTTTGTTATAAATTACAAATCACAGAAAATATTATCAAAAAGTGGCTTTTATTTCAATAGAGGTGAGCGATATGGATCTTAAGTGGTACTATTATTACAATAAGAACTATGTATTACTTATTTTTTGGTAGCTGTATGGCACTCGTAGCCACACAAACACAAAAACTGGTCTTAGAAATTATTCATATTTGTAATACACATCTTACAACTCCGGTTACAAGAAGAAATGTGATTTTATTTTATCATTAATTTGCACAAACTAACCGCATTTCATCATATTTTGAAATGTATTGATATTTACTGCAGTTATTATTGAGAAAATAGAAAAACTAACAATCCTGACGATACGGACAGCTTTTTTAAACATCATTAATTGTAATTTATCATGACGATAAATCAAAACTCTTCTAAGAAATTTATCATGATAAAAAATAAACGACATAATAAATATCTGCTTCTATGAGTCACAGTGGTGAAACTTTAAACTGCTGCTGCGCAAGTTACTGAACTGGTTGTTGCTAGGTAACCAAAGCTGAGGGGTGGGGGGAAGAGAGCTTCAAACTGCTTGTCACCCAGCAGGATGTTGCTAGGCAACCAAAGAGTGAGTGAGTTGGTTGATTCCACCAACCTAGCTTAGTTGGCTAAAGCCTTTCCTCTGCCTACATCCCCCAGAATGCTTTGCGGTTCTGGATCAGAGTTCAGGGAACCTATTGAACATTCTGTCAGACATATTATCTCTTGATATTGATCACAATATACATTGTTATTGATTCATTGTTCAGCCCTGGCTTGAACCCATAAAAAAAAAGCAACAACCAATTTTGCTGGACGATAAATTATTGTGATAAATGATAATATTGTTTTGAGATCATTTTCAAGTAATCTGCTGGTAATGGCATAATAAGACAAGTTTGCCCTCTCGGAGATTAATACAGTTTAATTTTGTAAAGAACGCACCACACTGGAAGTGAAAGATACTCTAAATATTCAATATAAAACACAACCAAAACGGAAATAAAAACACACATAACTGAAACCATAAAGAAAATGGAAAATATGGAGCTCATTTAATTTATCATGAGATCAATGTATGAACTGATCACTGCAACAGGCTTACAAAGCACTCACCATGGTAACCACATATTCCCCGGGTACAACACGCCAGCCGAAGTGGTCCGGCTCCACATCCTGATGCAGCTGCTCCAGCAGGTCCAAGCTCCGCCGGGCGCCGAGTTCCTGCTGAAGCCGAGACTCGGGCCGGGCCGGCCGGGCCGGGTGCTGGTGCTGGTGGCGATGGAGGTGGAGGTGGGAACGAGACTCTGGTAGCTCATTCGCATCTCTCTGAGCGATCAGAGTGTGGCGACCTGGACGGCGAGTCGGGAAAGGACCACCAGCGAAATACTCTGAGAGAAAGATGATTGCAGACATTCAATCAATCAGCGTTTATTTACAGGGCAGCTTTAATCCACAGGAACAAAATATGATAACAGGAAGAATGAAAAACTAAAAACATAAAAATACAGCTAAACAAGGCAAAAAATTGGAAAAAAGAATAAAATGAAGATGATGAAAATGAACAGACATAAAAATTCAAAGAAACAGATTTTTAAAATCCTAATGAAAGTTGTAAAACTAGGATGAAAAAATAATAAAACAAAAACCATAAAATAAAAAATAAACAGACACTGATAAATTATATGAAACAAATGGTAGTAGAAATTAAACAAATAAAACATAACTTTAACAAAACTAAATATTACATTTAATTTAACCAACAGGTAAAAAAGGCCAATAAGCATGCAGTAAAACTAAATAGTAGTAGAAAGCATTTTCAAAATAAAACTGAAGACATAAGAAAGCTTTTCAGTCTCTAATGCCATCAGGTCTGTTAGAAAACTGTAATTACAAAATAAATCCTCAGTGTTTTTATATTTTTTGTCCAACTTGAGCATCGTCAAAAAAATTTCAGAAAATCTGAGGAATCTTCTGAATCACAGCATCTTGTTATATTTGTAAAAGCTAAATAAGAGTAAATAAACTTATAAATAAAATGACTTCTTGAATTATTTCCCATTCAATCCATAATTAGACACGTTTTGGGTTAACAAATGTATTTAAAAAGTAAAACCAGTGACGGTTTCATCTCTAATCCTGACTATGAAGACTGGAGGAAGCAGAAACATCCTTTCACTGTTTATTTTTAAACCCCTGGCTATCAACAGCATTCTGTGTTTTTTTGCTTTTTAAACATGTCGACCTCGAACGCATCACTCTCGGCTCCCAGAGAGGCTGAGACAGCAGAACGCAGCACATCTGCCTCTGCGCTCAGATCTGTGGGCAGCATGGAGGAAATCCCAACCAACCGCCAGGAAGACGAGCCCTGAATAATTCATTCACGAGCTTTATTTACACTGAGTGAGAAAGAAAAGAAAAACTATAAGCACATTTATGATCCAGGAAGTTTTTCCAACAGATATTGATGCTCACGGCCAATCCTGACCACATTGTCACAAGATGTGATTAGAAAACAAGAGTTTCCACTGCAGTTTTGCTAAATGATCCACTTTTCTTTCCTCAAATCAATTTTTGGATTATGTAAAAGCCTGACAAGCAGAAATGAATGGATAGTAAAAAAATACATAAAACAGATGGGGTAGGAATTAAATAGCTTGAGTTCAAAATGTCTGCAATTACATAAAAGCCAAATAAATTCTATATCTCTGACCTTTTCTGGCTGAAAAAACAGCTGAAATCTGCATTTAACTCCTCAGAGATGCTGTGAACCTGACGCAGCGTTCTCCATCCCCTCCTCACTTCTTCCCTACCTGACGACAGCGTCCTGGTTGCTATGCAGGATGCTGAGATGAGCTCTGATTGGACAGCAACCATCATGCCTCTGTTCACGCTGGAAGTGAATTACGAGACAAATAGAGTGAGGCATTTCCTTTTCCTTTGAGATTATATATTGGATTTCTCCTTTTGTTATTGTCACACAGCTGAAATAAATTATCCGCTTTCCGATATTAGCACAAATGCAGAAAACAGGCAGACTGGTTGAGTGTTTTGTGTAGAAAATGCTGGAAGCTCAGTCCGCTCCTCTCATGTAATCAGCATCACAGCTGCTGCCTCGCAGCTGAATCATCAATCACAAGAACCAGAATTTGGCTCCCAGTTTCTCTGTCAGAACGACCTGCTGACCACGACAGACTAATCAAATGTCCTCCATCTAATCAGCTAAATGGCTCCAGAAGCAAACCCACTGTGATAAAGACAACAGAAATGAAATAAACAGCCAGAACCAAGACTGTACCACAGGATGAAACATGTCAGCTGTTTTCCTCCTGAAGCAGAGCGAACCTGAAGACCCCGATTAAAACCGGAGACACAGTGAGAGCCTAAAGGAAGGAATTACAGCAGGAATTAGTCATCATCAGACGACCAAAACCAACGACGGAAAACGCCTGACAGGAAAAAAGAACACAAACGTATCTCAAAGATCAAGATGAGAACGAAGGACTGAGCGTTTCAGACGGTTTTCAGTGACCTTGCAGGTTTCTGCAGGTTTCATAACTCAAATCTAAGACATTTAACATCATTATCAATGAAATATACAAAAGAAAATTGCATATTTTATGTATTTATTAGCATAAAACACTACTGAGGAAGAACTGGTGCTCCTTGTGAGACTAACTATTGATACTCTTACTAGGCCTGAATAATAAATTAATAATATATTTTGTGATCAATAACAATAAAAAATACATCTGATTGAATATTTAATATAGTGAATATTCACTGGACTCCAATAAAGAGGAAAGGCTTTAGCCAACTAAGCTAAGCTAGGTTGGTGGAACCAACAACTCACTCGCTCTTTGGTTGCCTAGCAACAAACTGCTGGGTAAAAAGCAGTTTCAAGCCCCCCCCCCCCCCCCCCCCCCCCCCCCCCCCCCCCCCCCCCCCCCCCCCCACCCCCCACTCCACCCCCCACCAAGACCCCGCATCCCGCCCGGCCCTAAACGAAAAAAAAAAAGAAAAA
>CAEGAE010068154.1:0-18221 GCA_903067095.1 Girardinus metallicus | reverse complement strand
CAACCTGATCATCATCAACATTGTATTTCTGTTCAGTAAATGAATCTCCTGCTTCGTGCAACCAAACCTTTACATTATCCATAAAGTCAGAGAATGACTTCACCTTGGACTGAAAATACACAGTTTGTCTTTTCACTTCTTCTTCTGGCAATGGCAAACTTAAAAGTGATTCATGTAAATCGGTTGCGTCTTGATAGCACTTAATAAACTTGACAAAGTCAGAAGACACTTTCTTAACATTTTCTTGTGACGTCATTAATGCGGAGATTTTCTCCGTAAATTTTGAAGCTTGTTTACACTTTAAACTTGTTTTTTCTTGACATGTTTTTATGTAAAAACCCTTTTGTGTGAATTTGATTATTCTTTTCTCTTGTGACATCTGAGTGTCATCCTCTTTGCTCTTTACATCAGACATTTTTAGCGATTCGTTGAATTATTTCAAACATTTAAAAGCGACATAATCCACTAGGAATCCACAGGATACAGCACAAATGTGTCTCTTTGTTTAAAGAGGTTGATTCTTGTGAACAAACATTTCCATGTTGGGCGTCAGTACACGGCTTGATGAGGGATTAGCCCTTTTAGACTATGGGCTGGTTCCTTGATCCATGGGAAAAGGTTTTTAATAATGTAGTGGCGATTGTTTGCCAAACCAAACATCCAATAAAAGTTCCATCAAGCCACTACTAAGGCACTGGGGTCAAGTTTCTGTACGCAGGCAAAAGAAGGTTCAATGTCTAAACTTGTTGATTGTTCTGGTTGATTTATTTTCCTATTTCAGCCAACAATTAGAAAGTTCAAACTTTCCTTTGTTCTCATGCTACCTCTCTTGCTCTGGGAAAAACCGCAGGCCCCAAACCCAAATGCCTGCTGGTCCTTTCTTCTTCTTCTTGATTTTTACCGGTGGGTGACATCTAACGTCTATAATAATTTCTCCAATTATTTCCATATTCCCTACTTTCTTTTGTATATGAAATAAATGACAACCTTTAGTTCTTTCCCCCCACAATTTTGCCATTCAGATTTAATTTTGCTCTTAATTGTTTTTATTTCAGATTTGCAATACGCCATTTCCATACTTCTACTTTGTTTTGAAGACACCTTAGCTAAGTGATCTGCCATTTCATTCCCTTCTATATCTTTATGAGCAGGTATCCACATAAAGTTAATCTTTATTTGAGCTTGTGTCATTCTAAATTCAACTTCATAAATTTCATAAACCAACTCCATACGACTTCCAGATGAGACATTTAGAACAGACATTAGTGATGATAATGAATCTGAACATATAAGAACTTTTTCCATTTTATTTTGCTGTAAGGCCATCAGTGTCGCTAACATTCCCACTGTAAACACAGCTAAATGATCAGATGTTCTTTGTTTCTTAAATATACCTAGTTCAGGAGTAGCATAAGCAAATCCTGTTTTATTTAAAACTAAGTCTTTTGAACCATCCGTATATATAATTGTAAAGGATTCATACATATTCTTAATTCTGTCATTTACAAAACTTACCCAGTTATTATCTTTATTAACCTGTATTTCTGTACAAACCTCTAGATCAACATTCGCATATGGAAACAACCAAAATGGTGTAACTGGATAAGGCACCACAGTGCAGCATCTCCTTCCCTGTATATCCATTTTCCTAACGCATTTATCTGCTGCCCATGCAAAATTGTCTATTTTAGCTTTTCCACTCTCCCTACAAGGTCTCAAGATTCTTACTGCTGGATTATTCTCCTCCTTATGTCCCTACAAACTCACCCAATAATTCAGCATAATTTGCTTTTGTCTTAAATAGAAGGGAATCTCCCCCATTTCCACCTGCACTGCCAAAGATGGAGATGTCTTCAAAGCTCCACAGCATAATCTCAAAGCTTGATTCTGAATTATTTCTAATTTACTAATCACTGTTTTCGCAGCCTGCCTATAAACTACACATCCATAATCCAACACTGATCTGATCAATGCAACATAAATCTTTTGTAAATTAATTTTATTTGCGCCCCAATCTAATCCTGTTAAAAACCTCAATATATTTACAACTTTTTTGCATTTTCCTTCTATATACTTTACATGATCACCCCATAAAAGCTTGGAATCAAACAAGATTCCTAAAAAAAGAAATGTATTTACTTTTTCTATTTTTTCTCCATACATTGTTAAATCAATTTCCTCAATTTTCTTCCTACTGTTTACAACAGTCTTTGATTTACTTACTGAGAATTTAACTCTCCAGTTATAAGCCCAATTTTCAACAGATTTAATAGCATTTTGTATTTTCTCATACACTAATCTTACATGTTTACCTTTTCTCCACAAGTCTCCATCATCAGCAAATAATGACTGCATGACATCCTGATCTATGTCTGTAAAAACATCATTAAACATGATTGAAAATAATAAAGGACTGATAAAACTTCCCTGTGGAGTTCCATTAACAGTTTTATATTTATCAGACCTTGTTACTCCCATCTGTACCTGTATAACTCTATTAAACAAAAAATCTTTGATCCAACTATAAGCCCTTCCTGTAATCCCTATTTTATATAATTTTACAAGTAACCCATCTTTCCTTACCATGTCATATGCTTTCTCAAAATTAAAAAATATTGCTACCACTACTTCCCTTTTAATTTGAGCTTTTCTGATGGCTGATTCCAAACACACAACTGGATCCATTGTGCTCCGTCCTTTTCTGAATCCACTTTGACATGAAGACAAAAGTCCTTTACTTTCTACATAATATGTAATCCTTTCCATTATGATTCTTTCTGTAATCTTTCCCAAACATGAAGTAAGTGCAACTGGTCTATAACTTGAAGGGTTTGCTGGATCCTTTCCAGGTTTAATAATTGGCACAATAATTGCTTCCTTCCAATTAGAAGGTAATCTTCCTTCTTCCCAGATCTTATTATATAAACCTAAAAGTTTTTCTTCAGCTTGACTCCCTAAGTGTTTTAACATACTATAGCATATCTGATCCTTTCCTGGTGCTGTTAGTCCTGATCTAAATATTGCTTTCTTCATTTCTTGCATAGAAAAAGAAACATCCATGATTACCTGGGATTTTTTTGCCTTCTAAAGTAAAGTCATTTGCCCTTCTTGTCTGCTCCCTCCTAAATTTCCCCAGCTCTGTTAAATTATCTGAACTATGGATCTTTGCAAATGTTCTTGCCATTACTTCTACTTTCTCTTCACTTGTTACGGCTGTTCCTTTGTCATGTTTTAGAATTGGGTATGTGCTCTCCTGTCTATTTCCCCTCATTTTCTGAATCATTCCCCATACATTAGTTATAGGAGTTGTTCTACCTATTGAATCACAAAAATCTCTCCATTTTGTTTTCTTTGCCTTCTTAATAACTTTCCTTACTTCTGCTTGATCATTTTTATATTCAATTAAATTTTTTAAATTATGTGTTCTTTTCAATAATCTAAAAGCTCGATTTCTTTTCCTTATTGCTTCACTAAACTCTTGTGTCCACCATGATACCTCTTTCTTTTTATTCTTACCTTTACTTACAGGAATTGTTATTTTTGCTGCTTTCAATATAACTTCCCTAATCTTTCCTTCTGTACTTTCTATATCTATATTTAAATTAACTTCATCCATGTATTTCTGGCATATATATTTAAATATATTTGATTTTGCCTTACCAAATATCCACCTTTCCTGCCTTTCTATCACCCTCTTTTTTGTAAGGATTTTACAAAAAATTGGAAAATGATCACTACCTATTGTTATTTCTTGCTCTATTTCCCACTCACATAATCCAGCTAAATCTCTGGATACCAGAGTTAAATCTATAGCTGAACATTTTCTTGTATGCACATCTATTCTTGTTCCCCTCCCATCATTCATACACACTAATTGATTATCTATCTATCTATCTATCTATCTATCTATCTATCTATCTATCTATCTATCTATCTATCTATCTATCTATCTATCTAATCTATTAATCAATCTAATCTATCATCATTTAATATGTCTTTATTTAGAATTATGACTGGCCAGAACACAAAGTGAGATATCTCGAATTTACTTCATGACTAGCCATAAATTAATTGTAGATATCTGAAACAGATAGTCAGTAATTCATTGTAGATAATCTTGAATTGAAGCCATACAACTCAATGGCAAGTCTTTTATACCAGTCAGAATATAATAAAGATATTTCAAATAACAATTTTGTCTTCTCAAAATATAATTAGAGCTATTTCAGTTTACTGACTAATAGTAATAAAACAATTTCACAAATCTTACTGGAACCTAAATGCGATCTTACCAATTTTATGTTAGGACGGCCTGCCATACAGCACGTATCCAGGAAGCAGTCGTTTCTCAACCGTCTTTATGTATTGAAAAATTGTAAGATTTACAAACCCTCGTACGGAGACAAAAATTTGACGAGGCGATACAAAAACATGGGGAAACAGAAAATGTTTCTGCTGAGATGCCAGACTCTTTAGAAACCAGTCAGACTGGCGATTGACTGGTTTCTACCAAGCTGGGATGGCAGCGATGAATGACAAAATGGGAAACTTTGTGTTTTTGCTTCTCCTGGAAGTCCACAACACTGCAGCTGGTGAGATAGCAGTACATTTTTATTTTTATTTTTATTTTGTTCTTTGTGAATGCTATAAATAATTTTAAAAGAGTTACGCAAACTTCGTAAATCAGAAGTTTACGATTAGGCTGTCGAAAACTTCTGATTTACAATAACCCATAACCAGTCAGTTCAATTTACGCTTTCCAAACACATATTTAACATTTAAGCATTTGAAAAAGTTGATGTTATTTAATATTTGTCTCTTATTTACAATTTGGTAGTCCGTTAATGCAGTATGATGCAGGAAACTGGAGCACAAAGAAACACTGATAGAGGAAGAAAACTGAAATATGGTAAGACAATGGGCCATAAAGAGAAGTTAAAGTTTCATAACTATAGATTATTTAACTCATTGTTTCACAAAGGAATAATGGCTACTTGAGACATTGTACACTTATTATTTTAGTTTTTCTTTCTCTTAATTTCAATAAAAGCTTATTATTCAGAAAACATATTTTACAAAATCATAGCAAATGTGACCTTTGTAACAGAACTCCTAATTTTAGAAGTTATTTAGAATAAACTGAAGATAGTTCTGTTGAGATGTTCAGTTAAGTGTCTTTTCTACATAAAATTCAGTCAAACTGTATCTCATGTAAAAGGAAAATACAGATGTTTGAAGTTTCTTCTTTTTAAACCGGGTAGAAATACAGTAGAAACTGTCAAAAATTATTAAATCTATAAAAGTATTTTGCAGTTTTTTTGTTGTTTTTTGTTCAAATTTTGTTCTGACTCCCATATATAAATATGACTGTTTTATTTTCCCTAAACTTGAAGCTAACATAGTTTTGGTAAACTTAAATTGAAGCTTTATGTAAAATAATATAAAATAAAAAAAAAACTAAACATTTTTAATTTCAAATGTAAAACCCAAAAATAAATTATATCTGCTGATTATTACTTAGAGCTCTATAATTAAAATAAAGAAATATTAAATAGAATAGCAGTTTAAAATAAATATAGTATTAGAATATGTATTAAATACTTAATTCATGAAATGTTTTAGGTTTAAATACACCCCTCAAAAATCACCAAATTTGAATGGTCTTTTAATGTAAAGGTTTGTTGTTATTATTATTATTATTATTATTATTATTATTATTATTATTATTATAGATCTAGTTGTTGTTGCCTGGTTTGTCTAAGTTTCAGAAAATGTTTAATTATGTTGTTATTGTTTTACAAATTCTCAAATCATTGCCTGTTTTTCAGTGACCCACTCTATGAAGTATTTCTACACTGCGTCCTCTCAAGTGCCAAACTTCCCAGAGTTTGTGGCTGTTGCTTTAGTTGATGATGTCCAGATGGTTTACTATGACAGTGACAGCGGGAGAGCAGAGCCCAAACAGGACTGGATGAGGGAGAACATGGATCAGGAGTACTGGGAAAGAGAAGCTGGAAAATTTCTGCATCACCAACAAACCTACAAAGCCAGCATTGAAATCTTGAAGCAGCGCTTCAACCAAACTGGAGGTTTGTGTTGATTTGATTAGTTACTGATCATTTTTGTTGCTTGTGGGAAGTAGGACACACCGTCACACACAGACACATACGACAGCCCAATATGTAGAGACTCTACTGGTCAGTGTAATAAATATGCTGTAGAATCACGGTTGAAATTTACATTGATTGATGTAGCATTTCTTGTATTAGCCAATACAATCACCTGTTACATCATTTCACCACTGAGCTATTAACCAGTGATAATTATCAAATCATGAGTAAAATTATTTAGCAGCAAGACATAAACCTAAAAATTGTGTTTTTAGACAACACCAGTTATATCATTATCACAAGAGTTATTAGTGATATTGAACTGAATTGAGAAGCCACCATTCTCAACATTATGTTCTATATTTTCACCAGTGCTTTTTAATTCTATTTACTGCTAAATAATACCTCAATCTGAGTTACCCAGAGTAAACTCTCCTGTTGAAAAAGGAAAGAAGCCTGCTCTATTTTTGAGAACATCACAAGGATGTTCTGTTTTCTGCCACTTGGCTTCCAACACAAAGGACGCGGAAGGAACATCAGTGACAAAAGTTGAACAATTTTCAACTTTCTTGTGTCTCGTCTCAATCCTGTGTGTACGCATCTACGTGTACGAGTTGTAAATTTCACAAGCACTAATTTCACCTGTCCGCCGGCTATGGGAGGGCAAGCGACTGTTGCCTCACCGCACAAGTTCCATAGGAAATGAATGGAGAAGTTGAGAATACAATAATCTCTCCACATTGTTACTAGTGGACATTTTCTACTAGTAACAAGTAACTTAAATAGTGTATTTAAGTACAATACACTATTCAAACACACTGACTCAAATTAGGCAGATCTGTGTCTTTGTGAATATGTGGTAAATTTAGAAAGAGTCAGGCCCTAAAACTGTCCGCCTCCTGTCTTTGTGTATCTGGGGAAGAGTGGTTCTTGCATGAGATTCTATGTGGACCAAAAAAAAACCCCCATGAATTTGAACCCTGCAAAAGGAAGCACCTAAACAGAACTCCCCCATATTCTACCCCTGGACCCCGATAAGCTATCTACACTATAACAATTAGCAATAACAAACAAATCTTCAACTTCTAAGCTTTTTATATGTATATCAAAACAGTGGAGAACTCTTAATATCCATTGGTCATAATGGGAAGCAAACTGTATTTGATATTATTCTTAATATCCGTCTTGAATTTGGACTTCTGGTACCTCTATAAATGTTTACTTGATGATCAGATTTACTATATGTCTTTAAATGTTGGCTTCAACTTGTCTGCAAATTTCTTGTGGAGGATAAATGATATCTGCTTTTTGACTCTGCAGTCATTGCTTCCATTCAAAACATTTGTTACTAAACTTAACTTCAGTTTAGACTGTAATTGTTAAAAATATGTGAGGTTTTAATGGTCTGAACTTATATAGCGCTTTATCCGATCATTTTTGACCACTCAAAGCGCTTTACACTAGAGTCATTCACCCATTCGCTCTCACAAACGCCCACACATTCATACACTGATACACAGAATAAGTAGGCAATTTGGGGTTAAGTGCCTTGCCCAAGGGGGCATCGACATGAGGAAGCTGGAATTGAACCTACAACCTTCCGATTACAAGACAACTACTCTTCCCACAGTCGCCCACATGACTTCTGTATCACCCTGTGTTCCCAGGTATCCATGTTTACCAATGGATGTATGGTTGTGAGTGGGATGAGGAGACTAAAGTGAAAAAGGGCTTTATGCAGTATGGGTACGATGGAGAGGACTTCATAGCCTTTGACTTGAGCACGAAGAAATGGATCGCTCCAACACCTCAAGCTGTGATCACCAAAAACAAGTGGGACAATAACAGAGGTTGGATTGCACTGGCAGACACCTTCCTCAACCAGAGGTGTCCCTATTGGATAAACATATACAGGAACTATGGCAAGACTTCTCTCATGAGAACAGGTAGATCCAGTTCTACCTGTTCTCGTGAGCAGGTAGAACGCACTAAAGAAGTATTCATATAACTGTAATTTTAACGTTTTGGAAACAATGAGTATCATACTTCTTTGTTCCGATGTTATTTATTCTTTCTCTTGACGACTCTGATTTCTTACTTTGGCTTATTTGTGAGAGATTCCTTCATCTTTAGTCTTAACATAACATTTGAAAGAGTTGACAAGTATGAATATTTCTAAACAGCTTATCTAACTTGGTATTCAAAGAAAATCTGGAGTGTTAAAATCAAAATGTCTGACAGAGAAACTCCATTAGATCAAAAACTGTAACATTTCTGAACTCTTAAACTTTGCTTTTTCCACTATAGAGAAACCTTTGGTGTCTTTCCTCCAGAAGTCTTCCTCCTCGCCAGTCAGCTGCCACGCTACAGGTTTTTATCCTGACAAGGCTGAACTGCTCTGGAGGAAAGACGGAGAGGAGATTCATGATGGTGTGGTCAAAGGAGAAATCCTCCCTAACAACGATGGGACCTTTCAAATTAGTGTTGACATCGATCTGTCATCTGTTTCATCTGAAGACTGGAACAAGTATGACTGTGTGTTTCAGCTGTCAGGTGTCAATGAAGACCTCATCACCAAACTGGAGAAATCCAAAATATTGACCAATGAAAGTAAGACCTTCATCAAAGTTGTTGATGATCCAAAAATTACTTAAAATTACGGGAGGAATTTAGTTGACTTTATAAGATTTTTTGCAGACAATTTAATTGGTTGAAAACAGATACTCTTTAATTTATTAAATATGTGTCATTTTAAGTATTGGTTTTGTTAGTAAAACCATAAAATATTTGAAGTATTTTAACATGTCATTCACTTATAACTAATGCTAAAACCAAGACTGTTTTATTAAAAGAATCTCTTTAAGAAAAAAAGGAAGGTGAAATAATTACCAAGTAATTATAGGTTAAAACTTCTTTAACTGCAGCAGAGCAGACTTGAGCATTTTATACAGACCATAAACAAATTGAGGTGGCATGGTACATGATTGCTGTTTGGTTAAGAAAAAAATGTCCAGTAATGTTTTGATTTGTGGTTTATTTCACAGGGAATTGGATCACGGTAATCACCACTGGAGCAGCGATTATTGCTGCCGTTGTTGTCGCTGTGGTTGGAGTCATGTTCAGAAAGCCAATCAGTGAGAAACTATTCAGTGAGTTTTTCTTTGTCATTTAATCCTAAATCCATGTCGTTATGCAGATTACATTTTGGACACAGGTGTAAAAATCATTACAAATACGAAAATTTAAGGTCAAAGTGAAACTATAAACCTCCACTGCTTTTGACATAAATGAACAGTTGATTACTGCGTGTCAAGTTTAAGGATAAAGGCAGTTAAGAAACAATACTGTATGGGGCTTAAATGTGGGAACTAAAGTTGGTTACTCTACAAACTAAAAATATATTTTTCTTTTTACAGAAGCCACGCGACCTCCAACTCGTAAGTAAAATGCATTACATAATTTTCTCCAAAATTTAAAATGCATGATGCAGTCCAAAGACTTATTAATAATGTTGTTTTGTATGTTGTGTAAAACAAAATATCGGCTAACACGTTATTTCTCCTTTTACAGTTATCAAAAACCGTGAAGTCCAAGAGATAATGATTCCAAAACAAAATGGAACATAGGCATCCATGCACACAGTAAGTTATTTCATGTAAAATAATGTGTGCGATGGTTTTTCTTTACATTTCTGACAGAGTTGGTCTTAAAGAACTAGAAATATTCAGTATTTGAAATCACTTTAATTTATAGGTGAAATGTTTTGGATGAATTTGAGTGGCAACATATTACGCCACATAAATGACATAAATCTTCACAAATGCAGCCAATAAATATTAACTTAACTGGAAGAAACAGTGGACCGAAATGAACTAAAATACTGTGGTTCAAAAGTATTCTAGATATTTTAATGAATCTTTATTTTTTTACTTGTTTACAGAAAACATAATTTTTATGTCTTGCTTTCTGTTTTGTTTAATATTTTATTTTCATCTCTCTTTGGGTCTGTGGATAAAGTTTGCATTGAAACAATGAGCATCGCCATATTGTTCTCTGCAAACAGGGAGATCATGTGATCAATGTTACGTTTTAAATCAGATTTTTTAAACAAGAATCAAACATTGGCAAACTGAAGAGTTAGTTGAGTTTCATAGTTTGAGGTTTCATTTCTTCTGATAAATTGTTGAAAAGTTTGACTACTAAACAAAAATGTTATAAAAATGTAGGGTTTTGGAAATCTTTCCTGCGACAGGAAAGGCTGGCTGGCTGGAAATCTTTCCATTTCTTTTTAGAAAGCAAGTTCTTTCCGTTGTCAGAAGTTCCTGTAAATACTTGAATAATAATTATTGATGAAATAAATTAAAATAATAAAATACAGTCACAACACTTTGTCTTGTAAAGAGTAATTTTCTTTGGAATCTGACGACTTAAAAACATTGCAGTTATATCTTTAGGTAATTTGGTGATACGGTGCTGACCATTCACGATGTTTAAATTTGTGATTAAAATATGTCATGTCCAGGGTGTTCCTTGCTGTCACCCACTGTTAGAGATGGGCACCAGTCTAAAAATAATGAGTTATTAAAAAATGAATAACTCATTATTATTAGAAAGTTATTATTAACAATAATAGTAATAACTAGCAATAGAGAAAAGTCACTCTATTGTTGTTAGTCACTTCTGTGTTGACCTAATGTGCTAGTTTATGTTTACAGTGTTTTAAATCAGAATAAAGCCACATAATCAATTAATCTTATCGTTAAAGAACACAAAAAGCAGTTACATTATTTTGTCCATCATGTAGATATTTTGCTTGTTTTTGTTACATTGTTAGTTTTTTCTCTATTCGTTTTATTTAATGTGCCTCTAAAGTTGGTTACTCTACAGTCGTGATCCTTAAAGCATTTTTTGCTTTGTGCTCTTCAGTATATTTGTTACTGTACTTAAACTTGTGTTTTGAAAAGTTTTGTTTTTATCTTATGCTGAATTTTAAATTTTGTCTTCAGTTGGGATTAATAAAACGGTGTCGAGATAATATTGTTTTATTTTGCATTTAAAAAATAAATTAAATTTCTGTTTTTTTCTAAAGCCAATGACTTTTTCAATGAGGAAACTTTACAATACATTACGCTTTTGTCTGAGACCAAAATCTTTGCATTTACTTCTTCAGATGATTTAATCCATAACTTCCTTCAATATTATGAGTTCTGCTTCAAAGTAAATAATTCTGGCTTCTGGTGTACTGAATGAACTTGTAGGTGTATTAAATCACCTGCCAAAATGTTAGATATTTTGTGTACATCTATCCAAATGTTTTAGTGCCACTCTTTTCTTAATCTAAACACAAAAAAGCACAACCTGGTAATCAGCAAGAAGGATGAGATTTGTTAGTTCTTTAAGAGATATTGAGTAGTGATGAGTAATGTTCCTTCAACCCAAGGGAGAGAAGTGACAACTTGTTGGAAAAGGTTGATTGAATTGTGAATGGGAACCACGTGGAAGTTAAAACCATCAAGTTAGATTGAACAAAATGAGCACGACAGCAAAAAAGGGGGAGAAAAGAAAATAACTGTTGACGTAACTGGTAAAAAAAAAATAACAATCTCCAACCAAATTTACATCGAACTGTGGAAAAACAAGAAGAGAAAAAGCAACAGCAATTTAGCACTCTTTATGAGTGAAATGAAATTCAGCTGAAATCAATTAAAAATACTTGAGAAAGGTTTAAAAATGTGCAAAAAATAATGAGCAACACGATTACATCTAATTCCACTAATTCCTTCAAATCTGGACTTAGTGCTTATTAAAAAAAATAACATTGTGCTTTGGCTCATGACACTAATATTGATAGCTGTAGGATAAAGTGGATCAAATTTACTGGAGGTGAAAGACCAAAAGTAAACAATTAAAAGTAACACAAAGCAATAAAGTCCTTGTGTGGTCTCCTTTAATGATATCCCACCATGTATTAGAAGAATATACTAGAATAAACAAAGAAGATATTATATCTAGGGTAAGATTTGGTCACACTGGTTTAAATAGCACACTTAAAATAATCTCCAAACATGCTACAGGTTGTTGTATTTATTGTAGCCAAATGGAAACAATAGAACACATTGTCTTCGAATGTAATAATATGCACATGACAGAGAGATATTATTTAAAAATGTAAATAAGAATAAAAGAAAGCTAGAGGTATGGGACTCCTTTTAAATCTCATTTGGGATGCAGTTTTTGGCAGCATTTTTAGCTTCTTGTGTTTTGGAGATGTTGTCCCTCCAGTGAGTTGGGGTCTTCTCAGGGTGTCGTCCTTGTGCCCAGAAATCTTCCCTGGTACATCCTGATCAGAAGTTCAAAACACTTAGTGTCTGAAGTCAGTCCTTAACAGCCAATGTCCTGCATGTTTTTGTTTTAGTTCATCACGCCTGAATCAAATGACGGTTCATTAGCAGGTCTCTGCAGAACGTTGACCTTTTTACTGGTTTTCACTAAAAATAAAAGCTTCAGCAAATTTTTATCTTGACCCATCATGTCGTTTCACATAGGCAAGTTCACCAACACTCGACACTGTAAAGCCCTAGAACTGTTACTCTTTAATCTAGATTGAGCCGTATTTTGTATCGCATTCTCTTGTATGTAATCTCAAAAGCATTGGCATCATGTTGTGAAGTCTTACAATAGTCTGTCTGCTTCCCAGGAGTTAAATTTACCAGGCCCTGTATGGCTTTGAGTAGGATAATGAAACCATTGAGATTAACAGTCATGAACAGAAAGGTTGCCCAGCAAAATGTATATTTAATTTACATTAAAGAAAAAACATGTAATCTTATTATACTGGCTGTGTATTTCAAGTATTTCAAGATTTAGTATACTTAATTTAGGAGCAGCATTTTTGTACAGTGAAATTTAGGTGAATATCAGTTGTTGAAAAGCATAAACACATTTTCTCCATTGTTACCTTTCAGGCAACAAAAAACCATAGGTAAGAGGCAAAGAGGGAAGATAATATATGAGGAAGATTTAGATGTGATCAATACAAGTTTGAGTCAGAACAGAATGGCACAGCATAAGGGGCTTTATGAGTACGGTCAATTAAGAGACAGTTGAACAGACATTTATGGAATGTATAAAATATCAGAGAAATACATATTATTTATTTATTACAAAGTACAGTTTAATTTGGTTGAATGACATAGTTTAAATTATTTTCAGCTTCTTAAAAAATCAGAACTTTGAAGTCAAAAATTAGTTTTCAATTCTGGTTCATACTCCAAGTCAAAAGGTGGCGGTAGTGCGCTGTCTAAAATATTTGCCAACCGCCAGAAAAATCTAAGAAGAAGAAGAAGAAGAAGAAGCGGTAAAAGAAGAAGACCATCTTTTCCGTTAAAAAAAACAAACAAACAAAAACAATTTTACTCGACTAAGAAAAAGCTCCTTTCTCTCAAGAGACACCTAAAATGCGATCTTTTTATAAGAAAACAGAAATATCCCCCCCTCGCACCAATAAACACTAGATATAAGTGCTTAAATGCTTGTCTTCGTGTTCCTGTTTCTTCTTGATCTACAAGACGTGGTGGCCGGTGAGTAACACATCTGATAACATCAGACCAGACCAGCGTTTATGGGTCACCGTGGTCAGCGGAGGCTCAGAAAAACACGATTCTGTTCACGGTATTCGTGTTTACTAGAGCTTTCAAAGTGAAAGTGAAAGCGTGACGATTAGATGCAAGTTTACAACTACCCAATCAAAACAAATACATTTCAAAAATGTAAAAAAATATAATCTAGGTAAGACTTTCTTGTAAGATTTCAGAATGAAAGCTTCACCAACACGGTGCAGTTGCTTATGAAAGCTCTTGACTTTCCAGATTATCGTCTGTAGGTGTCGCTCTAACATCTGACGTGTAATTTCAATGTGAATGAGTGGCTCTATTGCCTTTATGTAATCGCAGATACTGAAAAGCATTTCAAAAAGTAACAGCCTTTCTCAGTTTTATTTAAATCCAGATTACCTATGTGTAGACTACCCCATCTATAGATGTATTGCTGCAAGGTTTCATGTTTTTGATGCAGAATTTAGTTATTAAAACTCTGTAAGCATTGTCCATCTGAATAACCACCATGTCAATATCCATAGTAAAAGCAAACTGTCTGCTATGTCAGGTTGGTTTATACCCCGATTAAAAGCACAGCATTTATAGACATCACTGCAGCATTACCATACATATCTGATGAGGAAATTTCTAATCAAAGTCACCTGAATATTTGAATAACATCAATTGTTATCAATAATTTGTAACTCTAGTAAAAGGCAGCTATATAAAGATCTCCTCTTGACAAATTAATTTGTAGTCTGTCGTTGTATAAGCCCCTGCTCCAGTAATAAAAGGTTAAGAGTTACTCAAAGAACGTCTGGTAATTGATTAATCCTTTTTCTATAACTGCTTAGCTTTGTGGAGTCAGAGGCCAGAGGCCAGAGGCAATGCACACATTGCCAGTCTAATATATGGGAGTCTGTTGCTGTTTATGCAAAGAAATGCTGTTACAATATACATGTTTGTTCTGTATTGAAGATTTTATTTGCAGTTCTTATTTGCTAGTATTTAACCAACATTTAAAAGATGTAGATAACGTCTAAAACTGCTTTTGTGCAACTGAAAATTATGAACTCACTATAAAAGCTGGGCTGAGGTCAAAGGTTAAAGAGTGCTTAGTTACTCTGACTTTAGTTGAGATAAAAATAAACAAGCAAAAATTTATTTCCAACAAATTGTAATATGTTTAAAAATGGTCAAAGCAATGTAGCGATAACCTTAATTTAATTATTTTATTTTATTTTTTACATTTTATTAAAAAGCTTTTAGGATCAAAGGATAGCTGTTTGATCTCAGGAAGTGACTTGTGAAGGTTGTTGGTTCAATTTTTACATCAAACTGCACAAGTGAATAATTCATATTAAGGATTTCAGCAATTTTACAGAATAAGAGAGGATTCTTGAGCCACTATGAAACTTTGCAATCAAAGTCGAAATGGGTTTTTGACTAAACACTCGTGATTACACAGAATTATCAGAATGTATTTAGGTAAATAATGAATATAGTAACTATTTTCTTTTTTTTTTTTTTTTTTTTTTAACAAAGTCAAATTTAATACAATTTAAAAAGAAATATAAGGAGATAATTTTCACAAAATATAGAAATATGGGTGAGAGACTGTAAATGTAAATTGAGGCTAACGCATATGAGTGTGTGTGGGTATGGATGTATATAAATATAACCCAGATAAAATGGAAAATTAATTTACCTGTTTATTTTTAATTTTGATTGGATTTATTAATGAGGGTCCATCTGTAAATATTGCATGAGTTTATGAGGTAGGAGTTCATAAGTTTCTTACTTCTTCCTTATCTTTTTTGAGCTTGTTAAGATTACTGTGGTACAAAAATGTGTCTTTTGCATTCCTTGTTCCTGTGCATGATTTATGATACTATCATGTTCAAAATAAATAAATTAAAAATATATATTTAAAGAGTAAAAGTTTTACAATGGTGCTGTTTTTTGCAGGTAAGCTTCTAGATTAGTTGGCTTGAAATTACTTTTTGAACAGAAAAATAATCATGAATTTATAAAATTAGATGTTTTTTATGTCACTATATGAAACCTTGAGTTTGAGTTAGTTATGAGTCATATAGGA
Organism: Girardinus metallicus; assembly: GCA_903067095.1. Classification (NCBI taxonomy): domain Eukaryota; kingdom Metazoa; phylum Chordata; class Actinopteri; order Cyprinodontiformes; family Poeciliidae; genus Girardinus; species Girardinus metallicus. The sequence goes on along the minus strand of CAEGAE010068154.1, from coordinate 2,418 downwards.
ATTGAAGTTGTAAAATATTCAGAAATCTCTTTTTCTTACAGTGAACCACTCTCTGAGGTATTTCTACACGGCGTCTTCAGGAATACCAAACTTCCCATCATACGTGTCTGTTGGGTTTGTGGATGACGTTCAGATAAGTTACTGTGACAGCAGAAACAATGAAAACATCCCTAAACAGGATTGGATGGATGACCTGAGATCAGAATATCCAAACTACTGGGAGGAGGAAACAGAGACATGTCTGGCTAAACAGCGAACCTTCAAAAAAAACCTAGAAATTGCAAAACAACGCTACAACCAGAGCGGAGGTTTGTTCATGTTTCACTTCTTAAATCAAACATATTTTTCATGCACTGAATTCGCAAAGATCTCCTCTTTGTGAATTCATGCAAGTGTTTATTTTAAACATGATTGTTAGTTATTGTTTATTTGAAGGTCTTTGCCTTTTTTGCTTAATACAGTCAAATGTAAACTGTAACTTCATATATTTCTGTAGGGACATAAATAAAAAGTTAGAATATTTGCTCAAAATATATGTTTGAAGGTTTCTCTGTTTTATGAATCAGTTTGTCACACTAAAATACACATTTAGGGTATTTAATGAATTGTATTTTAAACACTCAGGTTGAATAAAGTCTGTCTCTTTGTGTCAGGAGTGCCCATCTTTCAGCAGATGTATGGCTGTGAGTGGGATGATGAGACTGGAGAGGTCAAAGGTTATGATCAGTTTGGCTATGATGGAGAAGATTTTATTGCACTGGACCTGGAAGGACAATCATGGATCGCTCCTAAACCACAAGCTTTTAACACCAAACAGAATTGGGAGAATAATATAATTGTTAAGGATCGTGAGAAGTTCTACTTAACTCATACATGCGTTGAGTGGCTGAGGATGTATGTGAGCTATGGGAGGAGCTCACTGACGAGAACAGGTACTGCAACAGAGCACACATGACATAAAACATTAAGTAGTGTACATTATGCGTCTAGGTTTATGTTTTTGTATTAACAAAAATCCACCACAGTTAACCATGGACATACTGGCCTGAGTCTTTACTACATTGGCATGTCACTGATGTTTTCTATGATAAGTCTGCAGAAAGTAACTTGTACAAAAGTATGTTTTTTACTTATTTATTTCAAAGCAGGAGCTTTACAGTGATCTTCTCTTACTTTGGACCAAAAAGTTGGACAAAATCATCTGTGGCTTTTTTTTTCTCCCCCACTCTGGTCGGTACTGATGATCATTATTCTCTTCTTGGATAGCCGCACATATCGGAGTCAAATGTTAACTGCAATTAATTGTGCTGCTGGAACATCATAAACTAAACTTATTATAAACGGATCACCTTTGATCACAGTTACATTCAGTGCAGCCACCTGCTGCTCCTCTGCCCCGATTTGCAGTTGGATGCTTTGTTGACTCAGAACCGGCTCTCTGATTTTGCAGGATGAACCAATGGCAGACGTAGACTCTGTCAGATCTTCAGATGTGGAAGTTCCACATTTCCTCATCTAGAAGTGTGGAACTACACAACCAGTGTTTTTGTAAGAGCATAATGCTGCCTGGTTTAAGCAACACTCAGTGACCCTGATCAGTTTGATGGATAAAAGGAGGAAAAATGCAGCAAAGGAACCAAGGACGGGAGTCGAACTCTCCATGCGTGGTGCCCGCTCTAACCACTGTGCCATGCGACGCCCCTATTCCAGAAGCCTTTGCCTGATTTTGATACATGACTTTATATCTTTATACAATTCAAACTATCTCACAAACTAACCTAGTCCCTTATCTTTCTTCAGTTTCAGTCAGTCTTGCCTAACGATAACCAACCTCTTTGACTCCTTCCAGTCTGGTTTTCGTGCTCACCACAGTACTGAGGCTGCCCTAGTAAAAGTGTTCAATGATATCCATATAAATACGGACTGTGGGAGAACCACAGTCCTGGTTCTGTTGGACCTCAGTGCAGCTTTTGACACTGTGGACCACGACATCTTACTGAATCGACTGGAGAGTTGGGTCGGATTCTCCGGTCCAGTGCTCAGTTGGTTTGAATCTTACATAAAGAACAGGGAATTCTTTGTTTCAATTGGAAACTTCTCATCAACAAGGTCAAAGGTCACATGTGGGGTACCCCAAGGTTCATTCCTAGGACCACTCTTATTTCATATCCATTTGCTCCCACTAGCTCAGGTTATAACAGGAAAATAAGATTAGCTACCATCACTATACGGATGATACACAGCTCTACATCACAATGTCACCAGGTGACTCTGAACCCATCCAGTCACTGAATAAATGCTTAGAACAGATCAATGTGTGGATGAGCCAAAACTTTCTCCAGCTGAACAAAAACAAAACTGAAGTTATTATTTTTGGACCTAAAGAGGAGCGATCTAGAGTCAATGCACAGCTTCAGT
>CAEGAE010068153.1:0-28086 GCA_903067095.1 Girardinus metallicus | reverse complement strand
TCAAATAAATTCTTTAAAAATCAGACAATGTGATTTTCTGAATTATGTTTTCTCATTTTGTCTCTCATAGTTGATGTCTACCTATGATGTCAACTACAGGCCTCTCTCATCTTTTTAAGTGGGAGAACTTGCACAATTGGTGACTGACTAAATACTTTTTTCCCCACTGTATAGCTATAAACAATACCCAACGTCAATTTGCGTAAGTATAGTTTACACCAGTTAACATTTAAAACACAAAGACTCTGAAGTTTAGTACCTAGTTTAGTTTTTCCTTTTCTTGAATTACTTTTTTTCTATATATGGTGTTTCCACCTTCACCTCCTAAATCGTCTTGTTAGCTGATATTTCTCTCCTGACATTTCTCTTTAGCCACCTGCCCAAATATATTGGCATGAAGGGAACAATTTCACATTCCAAAAACATCCACATGTCAATCAGTGCATGATTTAAACTGTTAAACTAACATAAATAACTTAAAACAGAAAAATAACTTAATATGCCTCCATATTTCACATCTCAAAACATAAAAATTCCCCACAAAACTGATTTATTCTGTGATACGATTGTTAAATCACTGACTGGTTTTATTGTGTACTCTACCCATAGCAAATAATAGCTTCAGGATTACAACATATAACCTAATAAATCTTTAATACCCATTATCGCTTAAATGTGTCACCTGCTTACCCAGCAGCTGGTGATATAAAGGAAAACCTTATGAAGAGGACTATATCTACTCAAAAGTTTTATTTCCAATATAGAAAGTCAATGTTTTCTGAGCAGCCCTTAGTACAATATATAACATGGCTGCAGTGTGTATAAGTCAAGTTGAAGTTGTGGCTGTGACCTTTTTTTAAAAGCTCTTGTGAGGTTTTTCCCTCATTAAACCAGACTTAAGCAACCCTGCACAAGGGTGTTCATGGGAAAACTGACAACATCAGCCTTTACTGTGAATACTTACTGAGTGGGAAGACTCAGAGTTTGCAATATATAGAATTGGAAATATGTCAATTAAAGGAACCACAGAGGTATGAAAAACTATTTAAAAGGAAAATGCATTTCTTAAGATATGAAGATCTAAATGAATGAATTACATGTAGACTGCGGAAGATTAAGAGAGAGCAACACTTAAAGCAGATAACAGGCTAAACGTTGTATATCAAATTTTCTGTTTTTTATTACTTTGAGCTCTCATTAATGCTTTAAATGACTATTACATATGTGGTGTGTCATCATCTGAGCTCCTTATTTTTGCTTTATAACCACTTATACTTCTTGTACATATACATACAAACTCAATAAGCTCCCTAAAATCCATCTATTGTACATGGCTGAGGCCATGTGAAATCACCTGCTTGGCCACTGCTTTGGCTTTGATTACAGCTTGGGAGGGCAGGTGCTAACTAATTAATCTGAGAGCTATTTTGAAGCCGCCTACGGTTCGATAGGTTTCTTAATCAAAAGCCAGACCTGGAAACTTTTATTCACTTTCACAGCTAGAATACTTGTATTACAATCAGGGCACATCAAACTCAAACAAAGAGACTTCACAGTGTCCCAGCAGACCCGTCGATGGCATAAGCACACACTTCTAAGCTCGATAGGCTACGACTGTGTCATGGAGCAGCAAGTGATCTGAAGGGCTTTCATCTCCACAATCTACCATTTCCATGCATAATGCTAATGTGTTTATGTACAGAGTGGAAAAGGGATGCACATGCCAGAGCGTGTGCATTCCACTGTGAATATGTTTGCATTGAGGCAGGAATATAAGTGTGTTAATAAGTAAATGTGTGCACTGCTTCCACAGCTGAGTGACTTTGCTCATTATCCTCCTCTCCTTATTCTGTGCTTAAAAGCTGCCTCTTGTTTTTTTTGCCACATTTTTGTCCTTTCTACTTTCTTTGTCTCAACATGCCTTGTAAATATATTTTCATCTATTGCTCTTCTTTCTCTATCACACAACACCAGACAGTTCCTCTCATGTTATCTGTCAAACTAAGACTGATGTGTATAATTTAAGTACAGAAACAAACTAATAAAGAAAAAAGCTGCTTTAAAAAAATGAGCTCAGTTCCTTACTTGGACAAATCCCTGGTCACATAAACTGTGTTGACTCTCGGGATGACTGTAAAAGCCTTTATGGCCCTTCGCTGACGGTGTTTTTAGAGCTGGGCTTTAAAAAGTTTTTGGTGAGTTCTGCAGTAGCCTATTTAGCAAAAAAAAAAAAAAAAAGAAAAATAAAGTAAAGAAAAAATTAATTCAGCCTTTTATCCTGAGGGCCTGTCAGACGTGCCTTGGCTGATCAATATGTTGAAACATTTATGCACACCAGCCATTCATGTGTTTATAATTAAAATTCTGTATAATCTGCACTAGAAAAACACAGTCTGGATAGATTCAGGTCTTCCTCAGGGTTTATTAGCAGGGGTAGATCAGGTTGAGAGTCAAAGTTTGCTATGATGACTACATAATCACATACCTGCATGACTCTCCTGTTGCCCTTACATTCCTCTTCAGCATTTTTCACTTCTTTCTGCTACCCAGAAGAGCTTCATTTTTAATTCTGCCTCATTTATGTTTCTTTTTCGTCTTTAGAGAGTAGACAGGTTTCTGAACGGGGTAAGTGAGGTAACTACATATTTGCTTCAGGCCAGGCTGTGTGTTAAAATCATCGGGGAGGGGAGCCATGTAATCAAAGGATAAAGACTTTTTTTTTTTTTCCCCATAGAAGGCTTTTGATGACGCTTTTTCAGTGCCTGGCTTGCAATCAGGAATATGTGGATTCAATTATATGAGCAGACTTTTTTAGTTTGTTTTCCCAAATCTGGTCAACCTTTTTAAAGGGAGTCTTAACAAGTAGTTTCAGCTGAATCTTATCCAAGTAAAGCCACCAGATTGTGGTGGGCAATGTGGTGAAAGAAATTGTTTTATGTGCATATTTGCAAAAACTCTGATTGGGTTTTTTCAGTGGGAGGCAGTACTTTTCTTTTTACAGTGACTCTTAAAAGTGAACAAACTCTTTTCAGCACCCTGGGTTTTGGTCTAGACAAATACAAATAATTTCAAATGTCTTCCTACCTTTTTTTGTGGCATGCATCCTGTTAAATCAAACTGAAATGAAATTGATTTGTTAGGGAATATGTGCAAAAAATAAAGATATAATAACCTGCTTGAAAAAGTATGACACTCACTCACGCTTTACAGAACCAAATACTGAATATTTTCAACATTTGTTCTTTTTGGGTACACCCCCAACATGAGTAACAGTGAATCTGATTATCCAGAAATTAAGATAAACTGTCTAAGGAGATTCTTCTTTATATTTACCAACTTACATATTTTTAAAGCCAGAATTTGCAAAAAGGTAAAAAATATATATATATATCCAGAGCATCTCATCGTGCAAAGGTATCAGCAAGAACAGGGGCATAAAAAAATTATAGCGAATCACAAGAGATAGTGAAGATGATTTTTTTTTTGTTGTTTTTTGTTTTTTAAGAAAATTTTGAAAATGCTGCAATTGGTGAAACTGGACTTTTCTCCCAAATGGGTAAAAACAAGAGACCAATAGCAATGATGAAGGTGCTTCATAGGAATTTCTGCCAATTGCTGACTTTGTAGGAGAGAAAATCTTGAATTTTCTCTGTATTTTGTGTTAAATGGCTTTTCTTTCAAAGAATACATCCAGGCTGGATAAAATACTTTAAAATTTTAAGTTGTATAGATAAAGGGAACAACATTCAAGCTATCAAGAAGGCAGCTGGTCTACAGTTGTTTCTTAAAGTCATTCCTCAGTTTTGAACATAAGTTGAAGGTATCACACTTATAAGCTGATGTCAGGACAGTCAAATCTATGCTACATTACGACCCAGTCAGCATTTATGTAATCAGGCTATTGTGGGTTTTTTAAAGGTTTTTCTTTCATGATCAATGATTACTAGTGGAAAAAGGTTTGAACGGATTCAACACAGTCTCCTTTTTAAAAGCTATCAAATATAAAATGATGAAATCATTTTATTCAGCCAATGTGAATATGCATTCACATTGGCTATGTAAACGTGAATGCATATAGTGTATAGCTACAATAGATATTTAAAAACATGTCTAAGGGAATGAATTAAAATGTAGGTCTTCATCAAATTAGTCTAATGATCTGCCCGCTAGGGTACATTTTGTCCTCATTCTCGACTTAGGAACTAAGTTTCAACTTAATCTCTCTCACCTACTAGAACAATATGTAACGTCAGAACCATATAGCTTACAATATTATATGCACAACAATAAAAAAAAAAACACACACATGCCAACAGGAGGCATGCCATCTGTGTGGCTTACTGAACTGCTCTAACCTCTGCCTTTCCACCACTTGCCCGTCACCTTTTGTAATTTACAAATTACTTTTAATGAGATCTCTCCTCTGTGACCCCAGGCCAAGATACCTTTGAGTGGACATGCTATCAGGGCGCGCGACTTGAGCTCAATAATCACTCAGGATCAGTGCGCCTGTCTGGTCCTGGGACTACACAGAGCTTCAGCTGATCAATACCGAGGTATACTGGTAAACTCCGGGGTTTTAAGGTGACAGGAAAGAGCTGATGGAAAGATGAGCAGAGGAAAAAGATCAGGAGAAGTGACAGAGACGGACTGAAGAGGATGTGCCACAGAGAAGCATGCACAGGGTGAAAGCCAATGAGAGTGTGAAGGAAAGAGAGTGCGACTCGTGAGAATAAGTGAAAACCTGAGAGTAAGTGGAAGTGTGGAAAGAAGGATGGCGGTGTTGTTGATATGCTGCAGAATAGAGGGAAGAGTTACTTAATGCAGAGTTATTCAGACTCATCTGGAGGTTTTTTGCTTTAGTGATAGAAAAACATTACGGCAGCGACAGGAGTGAAAAAGAGTCCTAGAACCCTGCATATCACATTAAAGGACCCTCTTAAGCTATTTCCCAGTGCCATCAAGACCTACCCTCTACCAACTGTGCAACATCTGTCACCCAGGAGGGCTTATAATCATAGATAGGTAAAAATAAATCTGTGAAATGAAAATAGGATATATCACAGCTTCTGAGTGCTTAGGTTAGCATAAAATGGGTTTCGGGTAGGTGTTACAGTCTAAAATCATTTGCTCATTGACAGTATTTCTAGAGATGTTTTAAGATAAGTTTTTATAACTTTATCCAACTTTTAAAGTTTATATACAGTAAGACTGTAATGACTTTAAATAATATGGAAAATCCCAAGTGACAATGTGATTGCTTTGTAAGGACGATTACAAATGTCCTTAAAGGACCAATTGTGGCAGAAAGCATTGATAAAACTCATTAAAAAAAACTTTTAAAATATAAATAAATAGCCATCTCTGTGTTTAATGAGTACTTCTTAAAATAAAATAATATTGAACATATTTTCACATTGATGTAATTTGGAAGTATGCTAATAAAAACCGCTTTGATGTGAAAGAAATAAAAAATATTTAAGCACATATGTTATCTCAATCTATAGTTCTTGTCTGTAGTTATAAGGCAAAGTTTGGCCACTGTGGGGTATTCTTGTTCTCCTGAATACATCCACTCATAAAATGCAGGGTAAATTCAGCTTGATGGTTTGATCAGCCAATAATATTATGATTTAAAGTCAATTATTATAGGAGATGCAGCTGTCATTTCAAATTGAAGACAATCCATAAAAAGAAATGTCCTGTTGAAAAGGTTTGCATACTACAGTCATATTCAATAAATCAGAATATTACTAAAAAGTCACTTTATTTTGATAACTCAATTCACTAAGAGAAAACGGATTAAAAACACAGGCTGATTTTTATTTCTGTTACTTGTGGTAATTTTCTGCTTGAAAACCCAAATTTTAAGATTAGAATATTACATCAGACTAACAAAAACATTCTTAATTCAAAATTGTGGGCTTAGTAAAGTCTATTTAACAAAGGTTGTTAATGTCAAAATGTAGTTTTAATCTCACAAATGGGACTCACTGGAATGCATATTAATTTTTTATTATGACTGAATTAGCTGATTTTTAGTTTGTGATTTATAGACATTTTTGGTTGCCCACTGGGGAGGATGAACTCGGCTTACAGCATAACGCTTAACTCAGGAGGTTCTGGTGTTGGAAGAAATTTATGGACCGATGCAGCAGAGTGGAACTGGCAAAGTTTTGATAGTACAAACTGTTTAATTAAAGCCACATTGAATAAAACAGGTGGTTTTAAGCCAACAATCAAAATGACACTTGAGATCACACGGGCAGATTTATTGGCAGAATATTGGCAGATTTGAACTATTTAAATGGATTTAGTTCAACTAAATATTAATAATGGGAACCTAACTTAATTTGATGCAAGAATTTGAGTGCTATCAGTATAGAATCTATTAGCATCTGCTACAAACTAAGTAGTTAAAGTAGGACTGTTGCAGGGTGACTATTGGGTTTTGGGGAATTAGGAAGAGAAGGCCCAACAGTGTGAAGCAGGGCTTGTCATTGATATCAAGCCATGCTCAGTTTGCTCTTCTCCTGGTGTGGCATTGTTTTCTTTTGGGTTCTGGAATACACAATCCTCATTTAATTGGACATTTTGAACTAACTTGGATGGAAAAATCTAAAAAAATTGCAATAGTGTAGAGAGTGCCTTAAGCAGCAGCATAATGGTGCTACAAGTAGAGACCAGTTCTATCTATGCAGAACACTCAAAGCAAATTGAAATTTAGTGCAAGATGTTCCATTTACTCAACAGGTCTCGAGTGTTCTTCTCTCATCATAATCTGTGCAGTGGAGCAACATCAGAACAGATGACTCAATAAAATCTCGGAAGGTAAACGAGGCCGAGTCTGTGGTGTGGACAGCTGCACGGAGACCCTTGAGCTCTCTCAAAGCAGAACATGGCAGGAGTTGGCAAGCATTGTGGAAAACATTGCACAACCTCCACACAACATGACGATAAAACCATGAAAGTTTCTTCAGCTGCAGATCTGTTTAGCTCCGCTGCAAAATAAAACCAGCCCAGATGGCCATTCCTGCCCACAGCTATGGCCCTAAAGACTTTTGAAAAAATATTCAAAGCATTAGTTTATTTTATTTTAATTAAAGATTTATATTCCGTTAATTATGTGTGCACCAGCAATATAACATTGCCCTAGGGAATTTAGATTTTTTTCTTTTTAATTCAGTACAAATAGGAAACATAATTACTGTGTTTTTGGTTCAGATAAAAAGAAAGAGTTTATCTACAGCATTGCAATCAGAGAAAATGCTTTTCTTTCCTGATAACTGTCCTTAAAGGTACTCTTTAAGGCATTTAATGACTGATTTTACAAATGAAATATTATGAAGTAATGTGTTGTAACTGCAACTCTTTCTTCTGAAAAGTTACAAAGTACAGTGGGGACATTCCAATAATTTCAGGATTTATTTCACAATCACAAAATGACATTTAGGATTTACATACCCGAGCTAAGGGTCATGAGTTGTAACTGTAGGCCACTCTGAGCAGAGCCCAAAACACACAAACTCGTTTCAACAAGTCCTTGAAAACACCCATCTATCAGCAAGGGGTTGCCGCTTGCTGAAGGGTAAGCCAGGCCCCTCGTGTTTTTCAAGGTTCTCTGAGTTGCATGCTGTGCAGAGAAAGATGTGAAGAGAAAGGAAGGAATCAGAAGAACAGACCAGATGAAAGAGTTGAAGCCTTCAGGAATTCTTGCACCTCACAAACTCTCCAAGAGCTCAAGTCACTGCTCTTCTTTTCAGCTTTCTTAAAAAAGAGAAGCCTCTATGCAAGAAACTGCACACACCACAAGGTTCAGAAATATATCAAAGCGCAAAATTAGGCCGATTGCTATAATGTCTTTGAATTTCAGCGAGGGGAAGATCAGGTTTGTCTCATGAAGCTTTCTGAAGTGCATTGGGATGGGAATGAAGGTCAGACCCTCGCAAATGTTTCCATACTTTGAATATTTTTACATTTTGTCACATTATAACCAAACTTTTTCAATGTTCCTTGTTGGGATTTTGTGTGGCAGATCAACAAAAAACTAATGCAGTTGTGAAGTAGTAAAAAAATTTTTTTTTTTTTTTTTTGCTAAAAATACAAATCTGAAGTGTGATGTGCATTTGGTATTTAGCACCTCAGAGGCTAAACTTTTACCCTTTACCTAAAACCATCATTCACTGCAAATACATTTGCAAGTCTTTTGGGGAATGTCTCTACCAGTTTTGCACATCTAGAAGCTTTTTGCCAAAACTATTTTCTTACAAAAAAACAGGTCAAGTTTGGGCAGGCAGGAAGAAGAGTATCTCTGAACATCGCTTTAAATTTTCAAATGAAAGATTCTGAATTGGATTTAGGTCAGGACTTTGAGTCTTTCCAACACATTATTTAAATATTAGTGTAGATTTTTTCCATCATCCAGGACATGACAATACTAAGTTCTTACATGTAAGACAACTTGACGACTTCTCTTGTACGAAGGCCGCCTCGTATCACCATGGGGACGGTGTGTATTAAATACTCATTTAATACAACTGGGTTAGCAAATTACAGTCCTGTACAGGGTAATATTACTGTTCTGCCATCAACATTGTTTCCTGCATGTCATCCAAACAATTTGATTTTGAGGTCATGTGACCAGCTTGTCTTCTTCCATGTGTTTGCTACACCTTAAACATGACTTGTAGAAAATTGTAAATGGGACACATTACGGCTTTCATCAGGCCACTATTTCATAAGGCAATGAGGAACGTTTCACACTATGAATCCTTTACCTTTCACTTCACATTTATGTAGTGTTTTGTGTCGGTCTTTCACAAAACCCCCAATAAACTTTAATAAAGTCTATGCAACATAAAAAATGTGGACTTTTCAAGAAGTGTGAATGCATTTTCAAGGTACTGTAAGTGATCTTCTGTGGCCTTACGACACAAACCATTCTGCTTCAGGTCCATCTGTCTGCTTCATTGTGTCTTAGTGGAGTGACAGTTTAGAGTCATGATCGAAAAAAGGTTAGCGAGCACCACTCTGTGTTTGAAGGAGTGTTTGTAAAGAGGAGAACTACTGTTTCTTTTTCATTTCCTCTCCATCTCTGTTGGGTTTCAGGCTAAAGGACAACACATTTATCACCAGCAAATCTAAAACTGAGTGTTTTAACAAGCTGCCATGTAAATCCAAAGAACTGTGTAGGTTTTGTCGGTTCCCTCTCCTAAACCTCAGCACCAGCCTCTCTCCCCAGACCGCAGCAATTAGAGAGGAGTTAGATGAGCCCGCTGTCGTAAATTTGCCAACTAATTTTCTTTCCTATAGGAAGCCTCCCACACACATTAAAACCACGCAGCAGAAAGCTAAAATGTGACCTGGCTCTGTGGTGATCGTCACCCGCTCTGACGTGACGCCACGAGGAATCTCCAGTCTGCTCACACCTCCTTGATGTTTCAGTGGACCTCATTTACTGAGTAACTGCGTACCCGCTGTTCTACCAGTCAAAACACTGCCTTTCTTCAGGAAATATTTTCACAGCACCATAATTGCTTCCATCTGTAGCTACACTGCAGCAACATTAGCTGTGTCATTACAGCCCGGATAGTTCAAACCAAACGGGTGGCAAATGTGTGGCTGAAAGGGTTTTAGTGGCAGGCTGAATTGCGATTTATACTCAGTTTTTATTAGCTGAGAGGCAACAAAAATCTGAGGAAAGTGCTGCGATGCTCCTGCTGCTATAGGGTCACACTTCCTAAACACACATCGGCTCCTACTACCAATTAAATGCTGATTTAATACAACTGGGTAAAGCAAATTACAGTCCTGTAAAATGTCCCCCCCTTTCAGATTTCTTTTTTTTTTTTGTCTCACATCAGTAAACAAATGACTATATCAGACGAAGATGGCCTGAATAAATACTAACAACTGCGTTCTGATAATCGATTAAGAGACTGTTCATCTTTGACAATGAATGATTAACAGTAAATAACCACATATTTTGGATAACTTAGTTCACTTTCATTAGTTCTTTAAGTATAGCCTGTCGGGCAACATGAAATAAGGTAAGAGGTCTCAAAAAGCAACAGATCAGTCCACAATCCCCAAAATTTTAAGAAGTCAATGAAACAAAGTCAGGGACATCCATCAGTCTGGTAATGGGTACAAAGTCCCTTTTAAAGGATATGGGATTCACGCAAACCAAAGTGAGGAACATTAACCAGCTGTCTTGGTTTTTCAGGACATACACATGTTATTGATGGCACCATAATTCTACTCTCAACAAGAAAAATCCTGAATTTGTGACATTAAGCTCAAGGAAACTTTGGTAAAGCAAAAGGATGATGATCCAAAACACACCAGAAATTCTGCCTCTAGACAACAAATAAACAGGTGTTTTTGAATGTTAGAGTCTGAACTTGAATCTAATTAACGTGCTGTGGTTTGGCCTTAAATGAGCCATTAGTCGTCAAAAATTCTCCAAAGGTTGATATTCTGTGCAAAGAAAAGTGGGTTGCAGTTACTCCACATTGCTGCAAGTGACTCATTGTTGTAAATACTTTGTGGCAGTTGATGACACCAATTGTGGGCCAACCAGTTGTGAGGTTTAGGGAGCAATTCATTTGTCACGCAGGACCTGGTTGTTTTACGAAGCTTTTTTGTTCACTCACATTATCTACGTTTGATACTAAAAGTTCATCAATGATGTGAAACATCATCATGGCATCATCATCATGGCAAAAAAAAAAAAAAAAGACGCATACATTTTTAAGCACCAACCAAATTTGACAATTTCCTTCAACTACAAATAGCTTAACTACAACAGAAGGAACATGAAGCTCTTTACCAAAGTAGCATTGCAGGATCCCAATAAAAGATTTGCATGCACAAATCTATCCTTTATAATTATTATCACCTCAGAGTAAATCAAAAGAGTGAACCTGGCAGTGTGGCAGAGGAATCAGTCCATGTCTAGGCTATAACTGATTGCCCTGTCAGCAAAGGTCGTGACATGCAAAAGCTGAAGGAAGCCAATCAACATGTCGCAATAACGTGCAGCAAGTGGATCTGACATCCTATACGGTCTGTTGGTGGTTGAACCAAAGCTAACTCTCTACAATGTAAACAGTTTACGCCACCTGTCACATGCATATTCACACCTGCTCATCTCTGGTGTGAACACACAAAAACACAGCTTGGAGTTTTCTGTTAGCAAAGTCGGGACTCCTGGACCATCGGTGACACTAAATCCAGCGTGAATAAAAGGTGCTGTTTAGAAAACTGGTGACACAGACATGTTTTACTGGTGCACACAAAATTGAAATGGCAATCTTCAGGGTTTTTGCACCCGTTTCTTTTTCTCTCATTACAATGAGTGATGAAAGTAATGAGGTCAAGGTTGGGATATCAAGGCCTGGTGTCTATGCAGTGCAACACAATGGTCTTGCAAAAAGAAAGTAATCATGGCAAAGTTAATAGCTCAGATTTGAGCTCATATCATGAAGATTAGTAGTATGAGGAAGAGGAAGATGGGACAAGTTGACTGAAAGGCTGATGATCCATTAGATTAGAGATTCAAAAGACTGACACCCTGCCAATTCAAATCGAAGGCCCTGCTGCGCAGACAAGGTGGAAGAAATGAAGCTGGTGGAGGAAGATGACTAAAATCAAACAAGGTACTGACTCAGTTATTATTTATGTAGGTCAGTTCACTACAGCTTCCTTCTTCTTTCGTCATTTATTTCATACATTCAGTGTTGAAAAGATGACTAAAGATCACTGCTGATCCTTTATTTGCACCATTGTAAGATTTAATGGGCTCTGTTTTCTAATTTTTGTAGGAAGCCACTATGAAATAACTCACATCTGTTATCTCTAATTTCTAGTGCGCAATAATATGTACAAAAGTCTGATTTGTTGCAGTCCTGTTTTTTTTTTGAGAAAACTACTCTATTGTTGTTTCAATTATGATTAACAAAGGCAATTGTGCTCTACTTTTCCATGCAACACATTATAATTTGAAATATGGTAGTCACATTTTGCTTTACAAAGTAATTCATTCAAATACCCTTATCTTTTGGAAAAGAGTAATTTGAAATTACTATTCTTTGAAAAGAATGAGAAGTGCGACTTGATTTTTTATTTAAGTTAGAACTGCCAATATTAGATTTTCTGACTCCACATATGACAAAATATGTAATTTACTGAGCAAACAAATGCTGGATTGTATCAGATGCCACCAGGGACATTAATCTGAATTACCTTTCATCTACACATATGAAAATAAACTCTCCCACACATAATACTGAAAATTGAGAATCCAAACAACTAATTTGTGCTACATTCAAAAGTGTTTAACACATGAACAGTCCATGCAGAGCCCAGATCTGATTACAGAAAGGGATTAATAGATTAAAAGATTAATATTTTATTAGAGGGAGAAAAACAATGTCAACAGGAGTAAATGAGAATCATAAGGTGTTTCTTTCTTTCCTTCCAGGTGTTAAAAAAGCCCATTGAAGGAATAATAATAATAAAAATAAATAAATAAATAAATAAAAAACTAGTTTTGAATTTAGTTTTAGTTTTTGTATCCATTTTAAAGGGGACCTGTTCAACAAAACTGTCTTTTTTCATATTTTTGAACTTCTACTCGAGTCTTTACTGCTGAAACTAAAACATACTTTGCCATTTCTGCTTATATTACCTCATTCATAGCCATGCCTGCATGTTGGTTTGGACCATAACAATACCAACCAAACACACTCCCAGTAGTTTAAGCAAGGCAACAGCCAGAGAGTAACAGACTTACAATACATTATGCACAAACACGTGCATAATTGAATCCAGACATTTCACCGAACTTCTCTCTTTCATCAGGACTGTAACTCCCACAACCTTTTGTCTCAACTGGATTTTATGCTTCTAAAGTATGCTTTGATCAGATTAGGTTTAGAGGAAGGGCATATCTTCTGCATCCTAATATCTGGCTGTGTTGGAAAGGAGGGGTAAGGCAAGTTGCTTTAGCGTCCAAGTAAATGCATTAGTGTCGCTTGTAACCACAAGTCAATACTCAACTCTCTCAGTTTCCCATTATGAAACTGATCCTTCTCTGTGGTCTTCTGATGCATTCCTTCAGTGATGCAGTCAAGAACAGCATTCTCATTTTATTGATTTTTTTTTTTTTGAGAGAGATATTAAACAAAACTGAATGATGCAAACTTCACAATTTGAGATAAATAAAGAGAAGTGCAGCAAACGTGGGGGATTAAGAGGAGATGAAGCAGGTGGCTTACACCGACTTGATAAAGTTACAGCCTGGCAGCAGGCCATCTGAGGAGGCCAGTGGCAGTGTTGTGACACAGAAGATGGCGGTGGTACTCGTAGCCCATTTGTCACCATGCCCTGACTGAATGGTTCTGAAAACAGATGCTGCTCTCGACTCCCTGCAGCTTTCTGTACTCTTAGAAGTTGGGAGGCAGGTTCCAAAAGCAAACCGCAAGCTTTTCTAAGCTGATCCAAGAGTACAAAAATCCGTCTGGCCAACAACACAGACAGCATGCTGAGGAAGAGTGTGGCATTTAACTAATTACAGTGCTGTGAAAAAGTATTCACATAGAATTCATATGGTTTTAGTTCTTTTATCAGTCTTACATGAACATAAAGATTTTAATATCCAAGACAACCTGAGTAGGTAAAGAAAAATCATACGTTTTAGTTTTAACCAACCTTGCTTTGTGTAAAAACTTAATGCCCCAACCCTTTTCACTGGCTGTGACCCCATGGGAGGTCACATATATATATATGTATATATATATATATATATGTATATATATATATATATATACATATATATACATATATATGTATATATATATATGTATATATATATATATATATACATATATATATATATATATATATACTTAAAACGTTTTGTGTGACCTAGACTTTCCCCTACCCCCTTTTTAATATCTGTGTATTTATCTCATCAGCCCTGTTTCCTTAGAAGGGATGCTGTTTGTGGCTGAGATTTTCTGACAGCTGTCTGTGCAGCTGCTGGACTTGAGCGCATCACATATAAATCACACTGTTGCATCATAGTCGCGCTGATTGCTCTGTACACCTCATTCAAATATAGAATACCATGCAAAGTTAATTTGGCTAAATAACCTGTTTACCTCAAAAATGAAATATATTACAACGTGAGACGTTTAGTTCTGTTAATTTTGAGTATTGATTACAGCTGATGAAAACTCAAAAATTGTTTCTCAAAAAAAAAATGTAAATGACATGACAGAAAACCATACACATGCACACATTCAGACCTTAGGTCAACTTAGAATTGCCATTTAGCCTAACAGTCTTGTCTTTTAATTGTTGGAGGAACATGTTAAGACAACCAGTGAATTCACTCTTTTGATTTCCATAATGAAAGCAAAATTTACTTTCATCTTAAAAAAAGACTGCCACTGAGCAATAGTTTGTGTTGTTACTCCTTAGCCTAGGTAAGACACCTGTGACATTGTTTTTGGTTAGTGAGCAATTTATTCAAGACAACTCCATGTCCTGAATATCTGTGTGTTGACCTTTAGAGCACAGACTCCAGCGGCTCAATTTGCTTAACAATCCAGCCAAAGCTTCAGTTATTGCTGTTATCTGTTTACGTTTTTCAACTTTCTAATAGAATTAGTAATAAGCCACAATCATCGATAATGGGTTAAATAAATGCTTGAAACACAACTGCTTGAGTGCATTGAATCAATGTGAGTGTCATCATTCGTACTGAACTATTAAGTGTATTTAGATACAGGAGTATGCTGTCATAGTGTATTACAAGCAAGAATTAATTAAACTTTAAAGCAAATTTTAAGCTTTTAGTGGGTCATGACTGCCAATATGTCAGTATTTTAGATATCCTCTGTCAGAGAAAAAAACAAACAAAAAAAAACAATAATCACTCATTGTTCCATTTGTATTCATGGTGGTGTTTGCTGACACTGCTCCACAGTGGGTATCACCAACCTTTACATTCATATATTTATCTCCCTCGATCTCCCCTCTCTCCTGCTCTAACGCCGTCCCGCTCTCTAACTTGCGCTCACAACAGTTGAAGAGATTTGTCTGTCTCAGCATTCGCAGCACATTTCTCAATGACCTGCAGTTTCAGCACAAAGTCCCAGTGGCTCACTGCCTGCCATATCCCTCCTACACTCAAAATCTACTTGCCATTTTATTTCAAAGTTTTGCCTTTGGTCTGTCCAAACTGGGTTTAGAAAAAGAGAATACATTATTCTTGGGTGAGATTTTACTTGTCATCTGTCTTCCTTCTTTTAACTCCCAGGCACAGACAGCTCACCTGGTCTTGGAGGATGGTACCAGGATGAAAGGGTTTTCCTTTGGGCACAATGGCTCTGTAGCTGGGGAACTTGTCTTCAATACTGGCCTGGTGGGGTAAGAAAGAAACTTAGTCTTTTGTTGTTACACCATTCGATCTTAAACAAAACTGTACTCTGCAACAAATGCCTGTCAGATAAAGAAAATAAGACTAAAAAGAAAGTGGCTTCTCACAAATGCTTGTGAAAAAACTAGGACACTCCAGTAAATTTTTAAATCTTTATTAACTAATGTTCAGATATCGCCTCCTGTAATTTCTGAATAACTGAAAAAGAAAGTGATTCTTAATCCTGCTCAAACCGCACACACAAAAAAATGTTTGACTTACTGCAAAAATATCCAGAAAATGTATTTTGTAACAAAGGAAAAGGTTAGGACACATCACTCCCTAATTGCTCGTGTTACCCTTTTTGGCTGATATAGCTTCAGTGAGAAACTTCCTGTAGCCTATTAATAGTCTTTGACATTGATCTGAGAAAAACTTGCCTCACCCCTCAATTTCAGCTGTGAGGTATTTGAGAGGTTCCTTGCATTTATTGCCCGTTTCAATCCACACCATAGCATGGTTGATGGATCTACTGCAATGTTTTAGGTAATTATATGTTTTGGTCTTATTTCTTCTTCAGTATTAATTAATTTTTACAGATGGTCTCACATTTTAATTAAATGTTGTAACAAACTAAGTTTTTTTAAGGAGTTGTTTCGGACGGCTATTGCTGAGCACAAGAAGAGCCTCCTGTAGGGGTCTGTTTTACAACGGCTCTGAAGATTCTGACTGAAGACCATCTGTTGCTCAAGGTTATTCATTATTGTCTTAAAGCTTACTTTTTGGCACAGTCAGATCCAGAGCAGTTCTCAGAACTGATCTGGCCTTCTTTATGAATTTATTATGCATTCCTAGTGACTGACTCTGATGATCATACCCCAACAGACATTAGCAGAATACACTGTTCTCTTCACAACAGACTTATAGAAAATCTGCAGCATCTTGCTGCAAACCCTGAAGGACCCAAGTCTTCTCAAGAAGTACAGTCTGTTCACTCCCTTCTTCTATACAACTTTGTTGTTGCCTCTGCATGTGCCTGCTTTTCTTAAGCACCCTCCAACATTTGGTAGAGTTCATGTTGAACTCTATGATGGTTTTCTGGCAGAGTCTTACTAAAGCAAACAATCTTCAAACCTTGCTATTTCCAGCTCCATACAGCAGAGTTATCACAAATAGCCATTCTGTTTTGTTGTTCAGTTTTACTCCTCTGTTCAAACAACATTATTCCAGAATTATTGGTCTATACCTATGCTCTCTGTGGAAACTGTTTTGTCTGATCTTTATATATATTTTTTCTTATGGAGCAAATGTTTCCTCCTTGCATAGATCTCATGAAAGTTATGATTGCAAAGCCTTTACCTCTTGTGTGTGTGTGTTTTGGGTCCCATGATAACATTTTAGGGTTTTACGAGACTTACTTAAGCATCTTTTTCAGATTGAACAGTATGCTTGTAAAACTTTATTATATGGCATTGTTAAAATGGATCTTCAATATCAGAATGTACAAAACATATTCTTAAAATCTACAGGTGTCCTAATACTTTCACATAACTATGCATTGTAATAAAAGTCACTTTGGACAAAATAAAATCATATATTAAGATTATTAGTACATAGACAAATTAAAAAAATAAAATAAAACCTAACATTGAGTTAAAGTAATACCTCACTGCAATGTGGATTTACTGGTTTAGGTACCCTGAGGCCCTTACTGACCCCAGCTACAAAGGTCAAATCCTGACCTTGACATACCCCATAGTTGGAAACTATGGCGTACCCAACACCCAGGAGCTGGATGAGCTTGGCCTGAGAAAACATGTGGAGTCGGCAAACATCCAGGTACTACATGAAGGAGAGAGTGAACTGTTTCAGGAACTCTGTTCTGAATATTAAACTATAAAATATTCTTACTCTGTGAGATTTTAGTGTATGCTTTTAATGTTGTAATACTAGTAAGCATAAAACAATATTTGATTACTTAAATATTCCCTTTCACATGTCTTAATTGCATGCCTTGTTATTTAAAATTAATACACTTTATTAAAGTTCTATGCCCAAACTGACTGCCTTTTTCATTATTAAATATAGCTATACATAGGTATTTTTTGTGGTTTCCAAGTCAGCCATTTGTTTGCTGAATTTTTTTATGTTATGATAAGAGAGCTACAGCAAGCAATAGCCTCTATTCATCACAATCACATCTTTGTTACTCCTTTGCAAAATCTAATGGGCAAGTTTGGGGTGTAAAAAGAGATGCTCCTGTCTCTTCTAGATAACATTTGGATTTGGAGTTAATGTAGTACAGTCTTTTTCAACATTTGTGATAGTCTGTGGTTCTACAGTTGTGATCAAGATTTGTTTATCTTACTGTAGCAAACTGTGATTCACTTTGACTTATGTGGAGCACTACAGTTCAAAAGCTAAAAACAGTGTGTTATGCAACTCTTTATCCAAGTAGCTTAGATGTACCCAGAGAGCTTCATAATTCCTGATTGTTTTAGAGTATAATATGGGCCTACTTTGTGTCTATTGTTGAACCACAGGGAGAATTTACAGATGGATAAAACGTTTTTTTTCCTCCAGCAGGACTGGTCACACAGGTGCAACCTTAGATGTTTTTTAGGCGCGCCACTGAGAAACTCACATTTGCAACCTCTAGAGCCCCACGTGGTGTCATCAGGAAATTAATAATTGAATAGGATACATGTCTGAAAGATGGTTTAGCCTAAAACTGCAAACATGAAAGGCTATAAAGCAAGTTATGATTTCAGAGTGGTGATATAGACGGGTTTAAATTGAGCCTCCTTTGTGGCGTTGAAAATTCTTATATTACGTACCTTAGACATTTCTGGTTGGCATTTTGTTTCTTAATCCCTCCATTAACTTTAACGGGTTCAGAACTCACCAGCCCACGTCGTCTCCAGAATCCCATCTACTCACTAGTACTACTAACCCCATCCCTTTAAATTTTATCTTAAAGGGACTTCACGGGCTCCTCATCCATTACGCATTGAGTTCAAAATCCTCCTATTAACGTCCAAAACCCTCCAGAAGATGGCCATTCTTTTATCTTACTCATCTCCTTTGTGTTTACACACCATTTTGCACGCTTCATTTCTCTTTTAACTCTCTTTTCTCTATGCCAAGTGCCCATCTGTCGACCTTGGGACTCAGGTCTTTTAGTTGCTCCGCTCTCAAAGTCTGGAATAAACTGTCACTCCTCAAAACTCACCTGTTCAAACTAGGTGCTTGACCTCGACAAGCACCTCTCCGTATGTTCTCTTTATAGCACTTTTTAACCTTTGCTCACATTAAGCTGTGAATGTTAAGTGACCTTGAAAGATTTGAAAGGTTCTTGCAAATAAAATGCAGTATTATTAAAAATTGAGTAATTAAAAAGTAAAAATAAAGCTTGAGAAAAGGAAAGTAAACAACATGCAAACTTAAATAAATAATACTCTTCTGTTTAACAGTGGATAAATACTAAAACACAAATAAACATATTCCCACCTCTGCATAAGCAAAGGTGCTGAATCAGCAGATTTAATGTTTACATCCATATTTTTCTGCGGGAGGATGAATGTGCACGGCACCAACAAACCAACAAGATTTAGAGAGATTATTATTGTGTAAGTTTTGTTGAAATCTACTTCTGTATGCCTTTAAATCCTCAGGATTCCTTTGATCCTTTAGGAGAAACAGCATTTATATGCAGGTCCACACTTTATAACAGCATTGCTTTGTTTTAGATATTTTTGTAGCTGAAAAATAGCATTGAAATTATTTAGTGTTCTGTACATATTGTTGTTCCTGAGATAATGGGGCTTACCTTACCGTCTTGCTTGTTATCTTCTAGTATTTATCGCAAATGTTGCAGTTGTTTACATCACACTCTTTTGAAAAATCCATCAAACGGACTCAAGTTCTTGTTAACTAGAACTTTCCTTAAGGGTAATATTTTATTCTGATGCCATTAGGTGTCTGGTCTTCTTGTTCAAGACTACAGCCATGAATATAGCCACTGGAATTCTGTCAAGTCTTTGGGTCAGTGGCTACAAGAAGAGCAGGTTGGTTTTCAAATTACCAAGCGCTCGGTGCAGCTGCAGAGGTGAATAGGATCCTTTTTTGGAAATTAACTCTCCCCTCTACTACAAAGGTCCCAGCACTGTTCGGAATAGACACCAGGATGTTGACCAAGATCATCAGAGACAAGGTCTTGTAAATTTTAAGGTTAGCTCTGTTGCATGGAATAAACAGAGTAGCTGATCGCTCACTGATTTGTTTTTGTTTCTCCACAGGGCACTGTTTTAGCAAAGATTGAATTTGATGGACAGCCTATAGAGATATCTGATCCCAACCAGAAAAACCTTATAGCAGAAGTTTCAACCAAGGTGAAAAAAACTAGGCACTTTTGTTTTCATTCCAACTATTAAGAAAAAGCTGCAAAGGTATTCATTCGCCATGTCACCATTTCCATTAGGAAATCAAAGTGTTTGGAAAAGGGAACCCAATAAAAGTTGTGGCTGTGGACTGTGGCATTAAGCATAATATAATCCGGCTGCTGGTTAAGGTAGGAAAGGCAAAACACTGAATTTGTTCACTGTAAATTCCCTTCACCTGTCATGGGTGCTGTACATTTGAACGTCAAAGTGTAAAACTTGTGTAACTTTGAGTGTTCTCCTTATAACATATTATATAAAATTATCAATTTCACTGCTATTTTTCTTAACTTTGCAAAAAAAAAAAAATTGCCACATAATCTCTAAAAGACAATCCATTGCATGTATCTCTGGATGCAGCGTGGCACAGAGGTCCACCTCGTACCGTGGGACCAGGACTTGCTGAGCTTAGACTATGATGGCTTGTTTATATCAAATGGACCAGGAGACCCATCTCTGGCTGAAACACTCATCAACAATGTGCGCAAGGT
Source organism: Girardinus metallicus (assembly GCA_903067095.1). Taxonomy (NCBI): domain Eukaryota; kingdom Metazoa; phylum Chordata; class Actinopteri; order Cyprinodontiformes; family Poeciliidae; genus Girardinus; species Girardinus metallicus. Next base: position 7,729 of record CAEGAE010068153.1, on the reverse strand, counting down.
ATGAATTAGATGCACTGAAAAATGTTTGTGACCACTTGAAGTAAAAAGATGTAGAAGAAAATATTGAAACCCCATTTGGTTGACTTTTTAAAGAGGAATCAGAATCGGCCAAATAGACCACAAATTTCTGATCAGTGCTTTCATAATCTTAATGTTGTAAATTAGGTTTACATCTAATTTGTAACTGAATTTGTTTTTTTTTCAAGGTGCTTGAGAGTGATCGACCTCAGCCGGTGTTTGGGATCTGCATGGGCAATCAGATCACGGCTCTGGCAGCAGGAGCAAAGTCATATAAACTGCCAATGGGTAACAGGTGAATAAACTCATTTTATATTAAATAAATACATGTAATTAATATGATATCCAATCATTAAAAGATTCTGTTTATAATAAACAGAATTTTTTTTTCAGAGTTGCATCCCTTAATAGAAAAAGAATAAAAGTATTTAGATTTGATGCATACCTGTCATTCTTCAGAGGCCAGAACCAGCCAGTGCTGAATGTGATGACAGGACAGGCATTCATTACAGCACAAAACCATGGTTACGGCATAGACAGCAAGACCCTTCCAGCAGGCTGGAGCCCTCTTTTTGTCAATGCTAATGATGGCACCAATGAGGTTAATTACACTCTACATGCTTGTCAATACATATGCATATTTATTTTGATTTGTGTTGTACATTTTCTTAAAAGATAGCATTCAAGCAGATTACAAAGAGTCTTTATATGTTTCCAAAAACAGTTTTTTAAATATTCTCTTTTTTCTGGGCTGCTATCAGTAGTTTTTGTTTGATTTCTTTATGTATAATATGCATATTTTCCAGGGCATCATGCACAACACTAAGCCTGTTTTCACGGCCCAGTTCCATCCGGAGGCTAAGGGTGGTCCCACTGACACTGAGGTAATTAAAGACTTTGATGGTGCTGCATAAAGTACCTGAATTCTATACTGCAACTAATTAAAGGTTTATTCAGAAGATTCAACCAAGGTAAAATTCCACATATTCCGCCAAAATAGGACTTGCACAGATGATGGCCTAGAAAAGTGAAGCACTTAAACAGTGGAGTTTGCAAATTAGAAATAGAAAGAATTAATATATTTTTTTGTCTCTTTTGTTGTTAGCTGTTGGTAGGTTTTGGTTTTCTTGTAAAAGAAAAAATAGCTATTGGCATGACATTAATGCAACAATGAAAGGTTTGGATTCAAGTTTTTATTGATAAATAAATAATTGTTTTGAGACGTTCTACATTCAGTGTTTTGCAAAATTATTCATACCAAATGAGTACATTCACATTTTGTCACATTTCAAATGATACTGACATTTTCAGTTGGTGCATATCTTGTTTAATACAGGTTAGAAGTTAATATTTGAAGTTGGAGATTTAAAGGAACCCAGAAAATTTCCTCTGCTTCAAATTTAAGAAGAAATTACCAACCACTTGCACCAACAAGATGAATGAAGAGAGCTTTATTCTATAGAAGATGAACTAAGAAAGTTAACACAAGCTAAGAGCCGAAAGACCTGGAAGAGGTGAAGGAAAGGGCCCAGGAATAATAATCTATCAAGTAGACAGCAAAGAATCTGATCTTTATGGAAAAGCAACAACATATTAAAAACTGTTGTTGAAAGAAAACTGGAATAAATCTGGTTTGCAGTCAGTCAAAACATGTAGTAGACACAGCAAAAAGCAAAGTGCTTTGTTTAGATGACATCAAAATGTAACTATTTTGCCCTGCATATGATAAAAGTAGTAGTACAAATATAATCCTGTGCATCACCCTGAATATACCACTCCTGTGGTGAAACACAATGTTTGCAGCATCATGCCGCTGTTAAGCTTGCATTGAGCAGGTGCAGGGAAGCTTCTAAAGAACAGGGACAGGACAAAACTAAAATCACAAAATGACAGCAAATACCCTGTGGGAGAACAACAATAGAATCGTTTAGATTCAAGAAGCATATTCAGGAATTAGCATGAGCCAGTCAAAATCTGGATCTCAATCCAAATCTGAAACTGTGGCAAGAGATGAAAATTTTAAAATGTGCTTCATCCAGTTGTACTAAGTTTTGCCTTTCTGCAAAACAGAACTGGAAAACATACCAGTTTTTAATCCCCTGTACAAAATATCAAACTACACTTTTTGAGATTTTTATGTATAAAAAAATCTTTAGACTTGAAATCCTTTTCCGTCCTCTTCACAAACATGGTCTCCCCTGTCTGGTCTTTCAGTTAAAATCCCAAAGAAATACAGATTGTACATAAAATATTCATACTACACAAAACTTTGTATAACCACAAAGTTTGTGCAAGTCTGAAATAAAGATTAAAATCTGTCTGGGCAGCAGAATGTATTGCATCGGTCTCCGGGTCATTTAAAAAAATACTGATAGTGCCCAATCTTCTGCAGTAGAGTGCCGATGGTTCTGTGTGATTGTCCTTATTTTCTTTCTTGCTTTACCTTGTCACAAAAAGAGAGAATTTTTTTGTTTACTCCTTTTCTTTTAACCTTATTTATAAGATGTGTTCAATGGGCACCTACTGTCTGCAAAGCTCAAACAATTTATGTTTAATTGCAAACACTTTTTTTTCCCAAAAACACAAAATTGACTTTACTGAATTTTGTCTATTTGTGTAATGCCCTAACTCTGTTTAGGACCCAAGATATTTACCTTACCCTGCTATCTGTGCCTAATTTGCATTGTGTAGAGATTTTCACTTCTTAGGGTTGGACTTCTTGAGGTTAGTTTTCTATCAGCAGGTGTACAGTGATGTTTAATATCTCAGAAATACCATAACTGTATTCAGATTACATAAAGCAGAACATTAGCTTTGAAGTCTGCTTTGATTCATCCTCCTCTTCCCTGTAATCACTTGATTCACTTAATGTATCACACTTTAGTTTTTGTAGTTAATGTGTAGCTTTTGTTCTGTTATTCTGCTTGTAGTCAAAATTAATAATGCCATTTTAGGCTGATATGACAAGGCCACACTATACTTTAATGTTCCCATCTTAAAAATAATGATATTAAAATCAACCTGTATATTTTATTATTTATTTTTCATAATAATTGTTTTATTTACACTTTTTCTTTGGGATTTCTGACTTTGCTGAGGAATTAAATTAGATCTTTTTTTAAATACAAGTTTTCTGTTTAGTCAGTTCCTCTAACTTCCTAGGTAATTTTCAATCAATCAATCAATCAGTTTTATTTATAAAGCACCCTTCATACTTGAAGCAGCTCAAAGTGCTGATTTGGGTGAGTTGTTTTGGTAGTAAGGAGAAATAGTTTCAAGATCGGAGAACAATTACACTTTTTGTTGGGTAACAAGTAAGTTCAAAGAAATTAATTACTGTCTTGTTTCAAGAAAGTCAATGGGAGTCTGGTTGTTTCCACATGTATCACAGTGTCTTTAATAGTGTCTAAAGATTTCTTTATATTTTCTTACTAGGATAGCATTCAGTATATTATTTTTATAATTAAAATTTCTTTGTTTCCACAGTTTCTGTTTGATGCCTTCATATCCTTGATAAAGAATGGAAAGGACACTAACATTGTGTCAGTGATGCCCAAGAACCCCTGCATTCCCCCAAGAGCACAGGTACATGAAGTGCTTCGCATTTCGGTGCCAAGATTTATTAAGTATTGAGTAGACAATTCCTTAATATTTAAGAAAGAGTGCTATTTCCATTGTGCGGATAAATTCACTCATCTTTCCCGTGTGACGAGGGAAATGATCTAGTGCTTTTTCAACAAAATGGAGGAGCTGTTGGCTTGGATCGGGCTCCTATGTCTTGCTGAAAAGATACTTTGAAGTTGGTTTTGGTGCATGTAAAAGCTAAAAGAATGCACCAAACAAGAACTTTTTGAAATATATCAGAACATACAGAAATATACCTGGTTTTGGTAAATACTCAAAAATAGTCAAGGATATTGATGTTAAATTATAGAAAGATAGCTAAAACTTTATTGCCAAAGTTTTTTGTTGCAGGTGTTGCACACAAATAAAAGAATTCAGTTTTTCTCCATCGCAAAAGGAACAAATTTCTGCATGTTTGCTTTTAGTAAGTATGAAACTTGTCACTATTTGCTGTATTTACAATTTTTTTTTTTGTCATGATGTAGGTTTCAAAGGTGCTGGTGCTGGGGTCAGGTGGTCTGTCTATAGGGCAGGCTGGTGAGTTTGACTATTCTGGATCTCAAGCTATTAAGGCCATGAAGGTAAGAGGATCATAATGCATATACAGTCTTTATTGGTTCAAGACGTCCAATCACTTTACGACTCATTAGATAAATGGTGTGGTCTGTGGTGTTAGTCATGGGATGGGCACATATGGCACCTTTCTGTCTGGAATTTACACCAGTACATCACTGAACATGACGCCCTCTGGTGGTGGGTCAGCCATGTCAGCTAAAAAGAGCATGTCTTGGCCCAAAGCGTGTGGAGTAACATGTGCCCGTGCATAGACTGTGGTGACTTGATTTGCTCTCAAAGGCACTCTCTTTACTCCAGTCCTTACCACACCTGCCTCTGAGTCTTTCTTGCTGTGCTGCACAAGTTTGACAACATTATGTGCAGTTTGTAGTCATTTCAAATGCTTTACTTACATAGTGTGCAAGTTGTTTTCTTCCACCTTTGGTCTTTACTTCTTTTCTGTTGACAACAGCTTCAATAACATAGTAGCCGATGATGGGATCACTGGCCACGGCTGGGTCACTGGATACCAATATTGGCACTTGCAACTCACTGGTTGGGGAACAGTCACTGTCTAGTCTGAAGCTGACTTCTATCCAGCCAGAGTAGGGGATGGGCGTGTCATTTGCGGCAAACACTGTGAGCGTCTCATTGTCTAACAGTTCTGACACAGGTCTGACAACTGTGTGGGGAAGGTGGTTCTGCCGCCAGTTTTCATTTACAGTGCTGGACTGTGCCCCTGAATCCCACAATACTTTTTTTTTTTTTTTTAAAGATTTTTTTTGGCTCTAGTGGCCTTTATCTGAAAGTAGCTTGACAGGAAATTAGGGATTGAGAGATGGAGAAGACATGTGGCAAATGTCACCAGGCGAACCTGCGACTACCGGCATGAGGACTAAAGCCTCCATATGTGGGTTGTGCTTTGCACCTGCGCCACCATAGCACCCCATCCCACAATACTTTGACTGGACGATTGTCCATAAAACAGTTCACTGTACAGCGGTTTCCCACCAGGCTTACTAACCTTGACTTGCGATGAGGGGGTAGATAACAAACTTAAGTTAAAGCTGATAAGGCAGTAACTGGCATTTCATTGGAGGATGGTGGTGGGTTTGGCTGCTCATTATGGGACCGTGGTCCTGGACTACTGCTGGTCCCACCTCAGTAGTCCTTCCCCGTTTCCCATCGACAGTCTCCATGCTCGGCATCCACGATAGTAGTGGCCCTCCTGCCCACATTTGAAACAGTGCACACAGTTGTCTCCTTTCCCCTCTTCTCTGCACTTCTTACAGCCTTTTTGTCTTTTTTTTGGTGCCATGGTATGGGGACTGGTTTTCATATCAGCCAGAAACATTTCTTTCATTTCTTTGGGAAGTTCTTCTATGATCTACTGTGTGTCTGACTTTGTCTCTTTATTTTTAACTGTTTTCACAGCCACTGTAGTGGGGGATTCTTTGGGTTTTGGGTTGCTTTGAGCAGGTGTCAGTGCTGTCTGGCACTCTGTTTGGAGCTCTTGTACCCTGGGAATCTTGACTGCAGTGGACCCTCTTCGTTTCTCAAAACTTTCATTTTCTAACTTAGAAGCTTCGTTAACTTTCTCAATCAGTTCTTCATCTGTTATGATCATATTACTTAACAGAGGCAGCAATTGATACTTAATGGAGTCACTGAGCAGCCCGGTTTCGATGGAGCGAAGAAATTTACGCTGAATTGTGGCTCTGCTGTACAGTTCATCGGTCTCCTCATTTGCTGCTTTCCATAACAGTTTCTCTTTTAGCTCGATGGCACGAAATACAAAAGTTAGGGCAGTTTCTTTGGGTTCTTGGGAGATATTGAGAAGCTGATGGTAAAGTTCAGTGGGGCTATCTACTCTGTAGTGTCCCTTTAATATGGTGAGCAGTGTGCTAAGCGTTAGCCCACGTTTTATCTCCAACATGTCTCTTAGGGGCATTCCTGTACTGATGGCCCTAATTACTGCTTCAACTACTTCAGTCTCTGAGTGTCCTTTTTCAATCCCATTTTCGATCTGGCGTACTAAACTGAGGTAGGACAGCTTATCCTTCTGCCCACTCTCTCCGATCTGCCCAGAAATTTTAAACTCCCTCCTCAATGTTACCTCCTGCAGAGTTCGTGTTGGCTCTGGTCAGGTTTTGAGTGGATAATCTGTTGCCCGGACTGAAGTGGCACATGGAATGGTGTCCTCACGGTCTTTCTGTGGCACAGACTCTTTAAATGAGGATTCCTCTTCTTACTGATACATTACTTTACTTAGTCTCTGGATGTATGTGGCTGTTTCTTTATAAAACTGCTGCACTTGATCCTCTTCTCCACTTTTCTCTATCTCATCAAACATGTCCTCTGCCAACCTGATGAGTGTCCTCTTGGTCTTACTGTGAGGCACACCGCTATCCAGGCCGGAACACTTCAGTCGCCTGCAGACGTTCACGAGTGGCTCTCTTTCCAACTGCCACAAGGCTGCACTCACTTGATCGCGCAGAAGATATACTGCTTCCATCTCTTTTTTTTTTTTTTTTGTTGTGGTTCGTCTCTTGGGAAGGAAGGTGGTTGGTGATGGTGTTGTCTCACTAGCGCCCCCTCCTGGCTGGCTCGCCAAAATGTTACACAGCAGGAAATGATGGGCCAGGTCACTTCTGGTGTCGCATATTTATTTTGTATAAACTGTGAACAGAAAGCACAGCGGTTATAGTAGCTGATTCTAATATCTGCTATAAGTTGTTTTCTCAGCAAAGGCGGACTTCTTCATCCTGCCAGGGCGTCAACCACTGCTACACAATAATCAAAGAGCGGCACAACAGTAAACACACATACTCGCTACTGACGTCACTGTAGATCTATTCCAACATAACTTTCATTAACTGAACTCAGAATACACACATTCAGAAGATATTTTACGGCCCTATTACAGCCGACCAACCGAACACATGAGTGCGAGCCATTAGCATCATTACTTTAGCCTGGTGCTAACTCCGGCTTCACATTCAGCTCGGCAATTCAGTTCTGTTGAAGCACTTTTTTTCTGCCAGACGATACTTATCAGAGGCTACTAGCGTTATAACATATATATATATATTATTTATGCCTCAACTCACCTGTGAACAGAAAGCACAGCGGTTATAGTAGCTGATCCTAATATCTGCTATAAGCTGTTTTTTCAGCAATGGCGGACTTCTTCATCCTGCCAGAGCGTCAACCACTGCTACACAATAATCAAAGAGTGGCACAATGGTAAACTCACATACTCGCTACTGACGTCACTGTACATCTATTCCAACATAACTTTCATTAACTGAACGAGGGCTGTTGTAAACAAATATTTTAGTAACCGAGTAATCTATTGATTATTCTTACGATTAATCGGGTAATCGGATTAAATAAAACATTGGTAAATCTAACATAACAGCAGTGTTACTGTCACATATCAACATCAGTCCAATTTTTCACATTTGAGCTTCTCTAACAGTTACTTTTCTGTAGTTTAGAAAATTAACCTGTAACAATAATAGCTCACTTT
>CAEGAE010068150.1:0-10709 GCA_903067095.1 Girardinus metallicus | reverse complement strand
TATATATATATATATATATATATATATATATATATGCTTTTAATATTTTGAATGTGGACATAAATTTCACATCAAAGGAGTAAGATTACGACAAACAGCTTCTCCACCCTGGAAGAATAGGTGGAGGACTAGCTAGCAGGATGTTTACGTACCAGGGGTCTGCAACCTACAGCCCCAGAGCCAAAAGTGGCTCTTTAATGTCAACCTCCTCTTGGAGGAAATATGTTCTTGTGAAACTTGTTGGTTAAGTTTTTTTGGTTTGTCTGTGTGAGTGTGTGTGTGTGCAACGTTGGAGATGTTTTAGATTGTATAAGTACAATCTAAAATATCTAACAGTAGATGGAAAAAATAAGCTGTTTTGTTTGGAAGGGTTTAGCTAAATTGAGGCCAAAAAGGGCTCTGATGATTTTAAACATTGCTGATCGAGACAACAGACTAATTTGGTAATAGTTGTAACAAGGTACATACTGGTCTATGATATGAATGTAAGCTTACATCTGTTTTTAATGCTGAACTGTACACAAACTGTCTGTGTGATTTGTGTGCTGATGAGAACCAGCAGGGTTTTTAAACTCAACTCACCACTGTGCTGGCTCCCAGCGCTCCCAGCTGTCGGTCCCCCATGGAAAGGCTGCGGCAGATCGTAAGGATGCGGAATGGGAAACTGATAAGGCAGAGGCATTGGCCAGGGAGCAGCACCTGGGTGGGGCAGAGGAGGGACTGTGTCCTGGTCCGAAGCGCCTCCGCTGGAGCCGTCTTGGTCATGTAGTGAGAGATGGGCCATATCTAAAAAGAGAAAAAAAAAACAACAATTTGATTTAGACTTTCACTGTGTACATTGTGAATCATTCTCTCCATCTCCATATACCACATGTTGCTTTGTAGATGTTGGTGAGTTAGCACTTGTCTCTTTTGTTTAAGCAAATATTACAACACACACACAAAAAGCGCTGCATCCGCTTACTGCCACAAAGGTCCCCGAAGACATAGTAGCACTGTTCGGAAAAGGTTATCTTATTAACAGTGTGTCGTATGTAGCCGGCTTTCAGCAGGTTGCTGGCGTACTTCCGCGCTTCCCGACGATCCGAGAACCCTTCCACATGATGGAAGAGCCAGTCCACCACATCAGACCCTGAGATGGAGAAGGCCAAACACATTTTAGAAAACACAAAGCTCACATTTCTAATGAACCTAGTCTTCACTGACTAGGTCACACGACATTCTTTACATGCCCACTTTAGATTGCTGTGAAATCTCATGAGAAATCAAGCAAATATGCAAAAAGTATTTAGGCACTACAGACAATCCTGAACTACAGACTAAGCAGAGACAATCTAAAAACAAAAAAGAATAATGATCTGAAGGGCAAAGATTCATGGTTTTCAAGCATTTTCTCTAAAAGAAATCTGCAATGTCATGACTATGCTCTGAATTGTTTCATTGTAGCTGTGGCCGCATGTTCAAGGTCATTGTGCTGTTGGAAGGTGAAACTCCTCCACAGCCTCACAGCTGCAGCCTCCAAAAAAAAAAAAATAGTTTGGATCCAGAGTTAACCTGAAATGACTCATCCGCCTTCCCATCAACTCTGAGCAACTTTCTCCATACATGCCCTTGATGGAAATAAGAAGTCCCACTCAAGTTTTCTAACAAACCTTTCCTTTCACTTCACAATTATGTTCTCCGTTGTGTTGGTCTATCACACAAATTTGTAATAAAATACACTGAATTTTGTGTCTGAAACATGATTACATGTAGAGAAATTCAAGAAATGTGTATGAATACTTTTGTGAGTCGCTGTATGTAAACTAACACTCAACTATGTGCCCCTTCTCTGATAAACATACCAATAAAGGCGTTGGCGATTGTTATCTTCAGCCACATCCTGTCCCGCACCTCCAGACCTGACTCTGGACAGGCCATGGCCTTAGCAACCGTTGCCATGTCGCTATGGATCGAGAGATGAAAGTCATCAAATCCTGTGGAACATAAGACAACAAATCTTAGTAGTTTGCAGGACGGAAATATCAGCCAATATCATGTAAGAAACTGAGCTGCATTGCTGGGATTTTTTTTCCCACAGTGATTCAAGAACCACTCAATTGTGTTACTGGGACAAATGCAAAAAAATGTTTTGGAATTTGCCTTAAATAATGTCTGGTTTCCTGTAGTCTGAACTGAAATGAGATTGCTGGGCTGTTTTCATTGTGATTTTAAAACTAGCCTTAGCCAAACAAACAGCTTAGCAGCTGCAAAACAACCTGATTGTATTCTTTAGAAGGTCAATCTAACTCATAAATCATTAAACTCGAGGCTCACCACTTTCCAAGATTGAATATTTTGATAAAGAATTGGGAAAAAAAGTCTGTAGCTAACTAAGTCCACCCTTTGATATAAAGCCAACTGCAATATTAGACATAAAACTAGCTTTGCTGAAGATGCCATAAATTTTTTTAACTGCAATATTTTTCTTTCTATTAAACTTCTTTGTTACTGCATTTGAAATAAAGCCAGCATTCCAAAGCAATGATACGTTTTTTATGACTTTTTGTAACTGTATGACACACATGTTTCATCTTAGAGCGAAAAACTACAGAAATGCAAATCAAATCAAAAGTCGGTTGAAAACTTCGGATAGAGAGGATACATGTCTCTCCTAGAGATGAAGCCAAAACTTCTCATTTCCAACGATTACAGGGAAGATTAAAATTTGTGAGTTATAGCTCAGTTTGGGGGAAGAGTTATTGAACAGATGGAAGCTGTGGGGCTGAAAACTGGGACAGAGAGCAGTCCTAGGAATGCAGTTTAAGGGCGAGGCCACGCTTCGAGTCTTAGCAACATGTTAGAGAGAGATGATGTTACTGCATTATTAAAAGTCAGAAGGTTTGTGATAGCAGAGCTGCTAAATAATCACGTTAACATTTAAAACAAACCTGAAGCACAGCTTTTACATGATAGCAGACTATGTGGAGCCTAAATGAAAGTGACGACAGTTGGATACAAATGCTGCATTAACAAGCCACAGCAGGCAGCGGTGGAGGGTGATATGACTCACTTTCTGTCTCGGGAATGGAGCTGCTGATGGAGGAGCTGGTGGACGTGACGGTGCTCATGGAAGGGCTCATGCCGTACGGAGGGTAAACCCCGGTCATGGCGGCTGTGTGGGACACCCATGCAGCTGGGTCAATGGGCCGGATGGGCTCGCCTGTTGAATGTAAGGAGGAAAGCGGTTAAAAGCGGTTCGCCTTAATGTCAAACAGGTGAGTTATATTGCTTTCATTTGCAGAAATCTAATTTGCTTTTCAAAGACATTTAATTGCCAAGTAATTAAACTAGACCTGCACGTTCCATTTATTTGAAATAAAATAGCTAAAACATAAAATTGCGGTATTATTACTGTTAAAAATTGTGACATCCATTAACCCAAATTCCCCTCCCTCATCGCCATGTTGTCCATCACCACAATGTCTCCCACAATTCATTTGGGTTTTAGCAGCTCAGTCATCTATATGCACTTAGGGAGTCGACATAATGTGCACTAGAAGACCTTTCAACAAGCCAAACGCATTATTAGATTTTAAATGATGCTGCAGAAACGCAAATCAAAGCCTATTAAATATCGCAGGCGTGCAGTTCTTTACAATCGCAATATTGCAAACAGCAAAATTTTGATGACAACTGTGATTCAACATGTCCTGCCAATTTATCACAATTCCAATTAGACAAAAATGTAACTCTTACACCCTCTCCATCTATTTCCCAACCTGACTAAAAAGAATAATAAAAGAAGAAACAACCACTCACTCCTGGGGAGAGCAAAACAGCTTCGAGGATTCGGGTCCCAGCACTTTGCAACAGTCAGAGTAATGGGGCTGTTCGAAACACAGACCATTACCACTAAATATAACCATTAAAAATTATCTACAACTTTAACAGACTCCTGTTTTATGGGGATAATTATGTGGAGTGTATTTATGATGGCAACTAACCCTGGTTTGTGCACGATATCCCTCAGCACCCGGACTGCGTCGTCGTTGCTCATATTCTCAAAGTTTATGTCATTCACCTACACAGGGAACAAAGGTCAGAAAATTAAACAGAGTCAGGCTGTCTGCATTTTGCTAACAGCAGAGTAAAATCTAGATTAATTCCCACACAACAGTTCCTCACTTGTGCTAGTAAATCCCACTGTGCAAAGCATTATTTGGACTTGCTGTATGTCTCAAAAGGGGCAAATACAGTATATAAGAGTTTGGGAAAGAATTTTTTCCCCCCCGTAAACACAGTTTACAAGATATTAAGGGCTTGCTTAAAAAACTAAAGGTTAGGAAAAATATTAAAAACAATTGTACTTCAATTTGAAAGATTCAGGTCTGGAATAATAATAAGGAGTTAAATCTGTGTTTTTCATTGTTTAAATAAAAAAAAGAGCAGACAAAAATAATTTACTAAATAAATACAGTAAGGTTTGATCATGGTTATTTTCTTTTATGAGTTTGTTAACAGTGCTGTTTTGATTTTGATTATGACTGCTGTATGTGTAAAATAATACAACTTTATAATAACTTAATAACTTTAGTTCTTGGTATTGACAGTAATTTAAATATTTTTTATTTATGTTTGTACTTTTTTTTTTTTTTTTTCTTTCGTTTTTTTTTTTTTTTTTTTTTTTTAGAATTGTGTGTGTGCATTTTCTTTTTTGACTGGTGCATGTAAATGGTAAAAATGATCAAACAAAAAAAAGCACAGCCAGTTATAAATGGTTGCATTCGGAGGAAATACCCTGAGAAAAATTGTGATTTCAAACTAGATGCAATTATGTAGTGTAAAATGCATACATGCATCTGATGCAAGAAAGCTCTTCTCTATTCAATATGTAAAGTATGCCTCCAAAACCTTCGGGAAATCCATTTCTCTTTTAGTTTCTTGTGCATATTCACACCTGCAAGAGCATGTCCCCTGGCTCTATCCGTCCATCTGCAGCCACAGCTCCTCCCTTCATGATTGAACCGATGTAGATCCCTCCATCTCCCCTCTCATTACTCTGACCCACAATACTGATGCCCAAGAAGTTGTACTTCTCTATGAAGGAAGGGAGAGAGGCCATGGTTTAAAAAGTGAAAGAAGAAAGTTTGTGGCAACAGCCAAGTCTAACACAAACATGTGACTTACCCATGTTAAGAGTTACGGTGATAATGTTCAGAGACATGGTGGAATCTGTGATGCTGCTGAATGATGAAGACTGCAAAGAGTGTTTAAGAAAATGAATGAATAGCTTGGTGTGGGGGCAATCAAAGCAAAAAAAAAACATTTAAATCCGGAGGGAACTTCCATCTAAACACCTGTAGTTGAATTGCAGTGGTTTACTCAAAGGTCTGTGCTGTCTCACCCTGTCCATATTGGAGGCCTTCGGTTTCCGTCGACGACGGCGATGTCGTCTCATTAATCTAGATGAGCTCTGCTCTGTGGAGCTACTAAACCTGTAGAGGCAATGATTTTTTTACTTTTAGAATTTTACATATAACATAGTATACAAACTATAACTCTAGAATAAATTAAAATATTTAACACTTTACAAAATTAGTTATAAACAAGTCGTTATGATTTTATGAGCAGCATTTAAGCACCGGTACAGAAGCTGCCAAGTCAAAATTCACATTTTAGTAATAATGGTGAGGCTAAAAGCCAAAACAAAGAAAAAACATGTGTTTTTCTTACATGTACTTGAATCATAGAACTTTATATGTGAAGTGAAAACTGTCAATGCTTCACAAAAACTTGATAACAAAATTTTATCAATTTAATGTGTTGTGAATAACAACAGATGTTACAATTTTGCTCTGACATAAACAATTAACTATATGTCCTAAAATTCTCAGGACAGCCGTATAGAACCTCTGACCTGCTGGTTGCGTCATCGTCCTCTGAATCGAAGCAGGAAGTAGACTCCAGCTCGCTGCTCATGAAGGATGAACAGCTGTCGTAGTCGGCTGCTCCGCGTCCCATCGTTCGTGATGAATACCCGTTCTGCCTCCCTCCTGCAACGGCACAACATTTTAATTGAACGTAAAAACTGAGCAGTTTCACTCCAGAAAACAAAAAACATAAAATAAAACATCTCTAAATGAATATTAAAGCTCCATGTAGTTGTTTTTTTTTTTTTCAAATATCTACTTCGAGTTAAGTCAAATTTAAAGCTTTTTGTTATGTCAAACATTTTTTTTCATCCTCATCTTAATAGAAATAATCTACCTTACATAACACCGAAGCTCAATAAGACAAACAAAAAAACTAATTCATAGAATCACTTTTCATTGTAACAAGGTAACTGTAGCTATATGTACGTCCAAATGACTGATACAGAATTTTGTAAATCCAACAAACTGTGAACAATGCATTAAGAGCTCAGCAGGCATCAGGACTTTCTGACCATGGTCGTTTGTGTGTTTCCGTCTCGGCCTCTCCCTGTCTCTGTCTCTCCTTTGCGACACAATGGAGCCGGTTTCTGTGTCATTGTCCAAGCTGTCCCGCCCGCTTGCTGCTTTCCCACTGAAGACGGAGCGAAAGCAAGAGAGAGAGACTCAGACACAGAGTGAGTCCTGGTCATTATCAGAGCAGCTGGGTCATTGAAATAAATGTTTACAACTGTTCTCTCTTGGTCGAAATCATCTGTATGGAGAGAGGCTGTTTTGCAGAAAAGACAAGAACTTTGGTTCCTTTTGTGACCGTTGCATTTGTTTGACCATCATGCCTGCGTGGAATATTTTAGAATCATATTACAGCATTGACGGGTTTCCTAAACAGATCTCCTCTCTTACTAAGTAAACTGTAAAGAATGTGGAAAAACTGCTACATTTTATACTCCTACACAAACCCAGGGACAAAAAGATTAAATGTTCTTTCTTCAGTGATTAGGAAACAAAAGCCTGTCTAGTTTTTTTTCCTCAACCATGGCACAGAAAAAAAATTAAAATTAAAAAATAAAAAAATAAAAAAAAAAACAGACAAAACCGATCTATCATTAAATATGCTCACTGGTAGGAAGGTGGTCTCGAGTCTCCGATTCCCCCGGTTCTCTCCAAAGGGGGCGTCTGCTCTAAACTGTCGGCCACCGAGCCTCCGTCCGTGTGAGCTCCATCTCCTGACACCAACTATCCACAAACAGAGTTAAATCAGTCAGAGTGAGGAAAGACTGCTGAGTACTGGTGTCCAACAAAGCAGTGTGTTAAAGCTATTAAGACACGCTTCTGTAAGACTCATCTTGAGTCGTTTGTCAACATGCCTTGCACGTTGGATTTTTAAAAATATATTTACATTTTCTTTTGTAAAACATTTTCTAATAAAACCTACCTTCCCAAATACAAGCATTCACATGCCTCAGATGACATCACTTTAAGGCAAAGGGCAACTGATCAGACTTCTTGATCACACCCATTTGGATTTTCTATCCTTTGTTTGCATATTTAATCACTTTTTTCCTTCAAAGCCTCTGAAATGATGACATCTAAGAAAAAGATTGAACCTCACAAGGTGAAAAGTAAAGTTCCAGAAGAAGATTGTTCAGTTCAAGATAGAGCTGCTTAATATATAAAACCTACAATGTAATTTCACTATATGCAGCATCATCAATGCAGAGGACCGCTTACACCCAATAATCAAGAGGCCATTAAAAACAAAGTGCAATACAATTCAAAATATGCTTGCTATTAGTGTCTCTGACCAAATGGATGGACTTTTTATTCCCACTAGTGATTTGGACATTAGTGTCCAGGAGTCTGCAAAAATACTGATATTATATCAGCAGTTGTTGCGTCCTGAAATGGGAAAAAAGTAGTCGGAAATTTGTTTCTAGAATCATGCAGCCTTAGTTTAGAACCAGTAAATTAAAAACGTTCAACGTGCAAGAACACGACGCGTTTAAGGAAATTAAACAATAAATTTTCTTTGAACTCAATTTGCACAGAGAGGAAAAACTCAGTGGAAAACCAGGTGCTGCAGCTTAATAGAGGTAACAGTTTTGAATCCGGCAGAAAATTACACATTACCCCCACCTATGAAAAGCACATGTCCTTAACCTTTATCTAATTTATTACCAAGTAAAAAAAAAAAAAAAAGCGCACTGAAGTACACTCTGTTATTTGACGCAATGATAGGTTAAAAATAATGCAGGTTCTTAGTTTTGATAGATATAATGAAAATAACTTTTAAAACAGGGTTTTCAGTGTTTGACCTGCCAATCCCTGATCAGAGCTGATTAGAAGATCTGATTTTGATCCCTGGGCGATTGATTGGTGAATTACTAAATAGGTTTATGAAGAGGAAATGGGTCATCCAAAATGAGGCTAATACTTTAACACTTATGTCAAAAAAACTGTGTTTACTAATGCCGGTTCATTGGCTTGCTTCTTGTGATGTCATCAACACATCTGTGCACAAAGCCAAATTTACAAGTTCAAAAACTCATTTTGTAAGTTTTAAGCAACTTTTTTCATTGCACACATTTTTGGGTAAAAACCAAAAACTGGATGGTGTCTTTAACACCATGTCAGAGGCTGAGTTTTATTTTTCAACAAAAGGACTAAACGGAAAAACTTCCAAAATATTTTTATGATAAGTTTAATTACTCAGCTGGCAGTAAAGCACGGCATCATTCTGTTTGTCGAGCAGCGCTGATATCTGCTGCCGGACACCCAGAGGACAATCGATCAGATGACTGAAACAACAGATGAGCGCTGCAGACAAACAAATGGATGTAGCAGAAATAACTGCGTCCGTTTGTGGAAAATTTCAACAGCCCTACAGAGATAAGCGTTGTCATGCACGTGCCGAAGGAGGAAGTGATTTTTTTTTTTTTAATCCAGCCACACAATCTCTAAACATGCTAATGAAAATTACCACAACAAAGGAGAACTAAATAGACAGCAGCAACTCTGTGTTGATGAATCTTAGAGAGAAAAAAAATAAATAAATAAAAGCTATAATTATAACCACATGGTAGGGTATTAGCAGGAGGCATCAACCTCTTCCATCCAGACACGGAACAGCCTTCCTCTTTAAGTTTACTCTCTCCTCCCTCTGAGATTCAATCTTCTCGTTAGATGAAGTGAAGTGAGACGCTTTGTCATTGGGCATTTTCCTGCTATCCTGTGATTTCACTTGCTTTTAATTTCATTTGGGCAAACAGGAAGAGAGGTTATGAACCAGCACCAGATGTACTTCTCGACACAGGAGAGTTACTGGTGGAAATTCTAAGGGAGATAAATATTAAACGATGATCCATGTATTGATTAGCTTGTCCAGTGACTTTTAAAGGAAATTTTTGAAAGCTGCAAATACTTATTTGTTCATCAACGAGCTGAAAAGGAAAAACTGTTGGGGACAAAAAAAGAAGCGTCCATGTGTTCATTCGAGGATCATTATCTGATAATAACATTAGTGCACAGATGCTTAAGGCCACTCCCTGGAGATGATGTATGGTCATGGATGGCGCACAACAGATGGTAATTACTGATACACTTCAATGGTACTCAATTACAACTCAAGCACGGTGAACAAACACACAAAGCAAACAAAACATACTCCAGGACTCATTCGGAGCTTACCCATGACACCACTCTTCCATTGAAGCAGGGCAGCCTAGCGTTGTCGTCAGAAATCTCCTCCTTTACCACTCTGCAAAGAGAGAGAGAGGCTTTTTTCAGTCAAATGTTACCAGTACGAAAACAAAGAGTGAGTAAGCATGAGGGCGCCTTTTGAAGCAATCAAGATGCGCAATGCATCCATCTGCCATAACAAACACTGAGGCAACTTTTGTTTTCTTTTCTTTTAAATTGTTGTTCAAAGTGCAAGACCTCAGGCAACAAGAGTTAAACAAAGAAACTTTTTTTTTTAAAGTTACAAGTTTTGAAACTGCTAAAGGTGGCTACACATGGCCCAGCAAATTCACAAGGAACACCAGCTTGTTACACTCACATAACACTATAAACAGGCATATAAACAGATGGGAAAACCTGATGTTTATGCAATGAACGCTTGAAAACTACAACTTCACTGAAAGGGTGTTTATTCTATATCAGTGAACAGGAACTATACATGTGCATCGAAATTAAAGTAAATCTCAGAAGAGATTGTTGTAGTTATAAACAATGGTAAATTATTTTAGGACTAGTATGAAAAGTTGCAGCTCGTTTTCAAAGAGACGCAATCAAACCATTTTTATGCAGCTTTGTTTACATTTTTATGTAAAACAGAATCCAGGTTTTCATAAGACATGGTGTTCATAAACTGTTTAGTAAGTTTTCAACTTGAGTAAAAATTGTTACAAAACATGATTTTAAGTCTTTCTAATAACTGAGCTGAAACCACTTTTAATAAAATACCTTTTGCTTCTGCTTCAAATTGTACATTTTTATTGTTCTGGATCTTCCATTGTGTATTTTATGCACACCAGATATCAGTAATTTGGTATATCATTGCTATATTTAAACCAAATCTTTTTATTTATTTTTTTTTTGCAAAATGAACTAAATACCATGACACTCAGATTAAAAAAAAAATCATACAAAATCACATATATACATATATATATGGATAGATATATATATATATATATATATATATATATATATATAGATATATATATATATATATATATATATATATATATTTAAATATATATATATACATATATCTATATGTATATATATATATAT
>CAEGAE010068149.1:0-11592 GCA_903067095.1 Girardinus metallicus | reverse complement strand
TTCATCTTCAATGCCCTTGCTGATGGAAGGAGGTTTGCACTCAAAATCTCACAATACATGGCCCCATTCATTCTTTCATGAACATGGACCAGTCGTCCTGGTCCCTTTGCAGAGAAACAGCCCCAAAGCATAATGTTGCCACCCCCATGCTTCACAGTTGGTATGGTGTTCTTTGGAAGCAACTCAGCATTCACTCTCCTCCAAACACGGCGAGTTGTGTTTCTACCAAACAGTTCTACTTTGGTTTCATCTGACCATGTGACATTCTCCCAAGACTCTTCTTGAACATCCACATGCTCTCTAGCAAACTTCAGACGCGCCCGGATATGTACTGGCTTAAGCAGGGGGACACGTCTGGCACTGCAAGATCTGAGTCCCTGGTGGCATAGTGTGTTACTGACGGTAACCTTTGTAACTTTGACCCCAGCTTTCTGCAGGTCATTCTCTAGGTCCCCCGTGTGTTTCTGGGATTTTTCCTCACCATTCTAGTGATCATTCTGACCCCACGGGCTGAGATCTTGTGTGGAGCTCCTGATGGAGGGAGATTAGCAGTGGTCTTATAGGTTTTCCAAGGTCCATTGTTTCCACAGTAGATTTCTTCACACCAAGCTGCTTGCCTATTGCGGATTCAGTCTTCCCAGCCTGGTGCAGCTCTACAATTCTGTTTCTGGTGTCCTTCGGCAGCTCTTTGGTCTTCACCATAGTGGAACTTGGAGTGTGACTGTTTGAGGTTGTGGGCAGGTGTCTTTTATAATGTTAACCAGTTCAAACAGGTGCCATTGATACAGGTAATGAGTGGAGGACAGAGGAGCTTCTTAAGGAAGAAGTTACAGGTCTGTGACAGCCAGAAATCTGTGGGAGAACTTGCACAATTGGTGACTGACTAAATACTTTTTCCCCACCGTATACTGACTATCATTTGCTTTGACCATTTAAGAAAATTTGAGAAAATTTCATTTGCATAATAATTTGGAACATGGTGTAGTAGTGTGTGAGAGACAAAATATAGTTTTGTCCTAAATGGCCCCTCATAAACAACACCTTTTGTTTCGGACTCTTCAGTGGCAGAATTCACTCACATCCAATCACTACGTGCTCTGACTTATAGAGAAATTGTGTTCTTCCTCTTCCAGATTATGGCTCCAATACTGGAACATTCAAAACTTTTTTGAAGGGGTACCTATTTCCATAAGGATGTTTTACAACTGTCGGATTTTTTGCAAAGGTCTATTAGCATTCATAAATAGTCGAACTCTGTGCAATAATTTAGTAATGAAAAACTTTCTCAAGCCCATCAGTTAATATTAAACCAGCCGATATTTACCTGCACATAGCAACAGAAATGCCTTCTAAATATTGGCAGATTTGCTCTGATTTCCTTGGATTTCTGTGCCGTTTTTCACATTCTTCTCTTCAAGTGTCCAATACTTATTCCATCCAATATCCAACTTCATTACACACAACTTTATTTGAGCACCGATTTGTTTGACTTCTTTCTATGTTTGGGGTTGTTGTCAACAATTTTACGTCAATAAAAATATTAAACATATTTCCTACAAGCAAAAAAAAAGCCATCTTCAATACTTATTGTGCCAGCTGTAGATATAAACTAAATCCTCATTAACAAGAGAACTAACTGTAACATGAGTGATGGAAGCAAATCATTTTGAGATCAATAAATGCATCCCAGCTATAATTTAATGTTATAGAAATCCAATGTTTAAAATTTTGGATTAAGCCAAACAAATACAAAACATTTACCAGTTATTAAACCAGCTCTTTGACTAGCAGTTATAAGCCCGAACACTAGTTTTTCTAGATTTTATATATATGCAAAAACCAGTGTGCGTGCGTGTGTGAGATTAATCATCTTCAGAATACTTGAAATGGGAAATCTTTTTTTAGTATCGATGAACTTTGTTTAATTGTCTCATATGCAATTTTAACACAATGTCTCAAAGTGCAGATTTAATGCTCTGGCTGAAGAAAAGTCTGAAATATGTTAATGGAAAAACATTTTAATTGCAGACCACAACTGAGTCTTTGAGTAACATGGGCTCCCCATTAAGAGCTTTTAACACACATTCGCAGGCCTCTCTACGCTCTGAGTTTTCATTATGTTAACGAGAGGTCATGCACGATTACACCGACAAGGGTCTTGGTTAGGCAGCTGATGGGAAAAGAAAGGCTTTAATGGAACACTTGTCTCCTCTGTGTAAATCCCACATTGGTGAAGATTTTTTTGTGTAATGAGAAGGATCAAATCAGGGTAATCATCTTTCATGTTATTGTTCAGTCTTCCTTCCACTCAGGTTGTTTGATGAGTCTACACTTCGCATCGACCTGATTAAATGACATACACTCTTCATGCTGAAACACCCAGCTATGGCGCTTAAACTGCTGATTAAAAGACTGCATGCAACATCACAAATGTGTGTTATTTAAAATAAAATAAAATAAAATAAATAAAAAAAACTGTAAAGGCCAGGGATGTCTCGATGTGATGCCAGGTGTAGGCTCAGGTAGTGAAGCACTGCAGGCTGGAGTCTTATTAAAACTTATAGATATCTCACTACTGACAGCTCTGATGAGCCGTTACCTCAAACGGACAGTTCAAAGCTGAGATTATTAAACTAGCTTTTTTTTTATTGCATGTAAAATACTGACAACTCATAACATCTCAAAACATCCATACTTCAAAAATCTATAAAGTCCCCTTTTGCAATATTCTGTTAGGAAATGTTTCAATGGGTAATAAATTAAAGAGACAGTTTAAAATGGTAAAGATCCCAGATTGTTTTGTTATATTGCATTCTTGTTCTTTTACACAGCCAGACATTAGATATTAAATCTGTATTTATTCAAACAGTTTGCACTGAAATTCCAACTGTTATTATCACAGAAAGTAAAGGAATCATTAACAACTCTAATAAGAGTATAATTGGGAGAAAATACATAAATGTATATCTTTTAACATCAGTGCTACTCAAAGAACCCCAAATACAACCAATGAAGATAACTCAAAGCAGGGCATCATTTCGTGATGACATCTAAACAACCTTTCCTGATTATATCTGTTTTATTTAATGGAAGCGGCGTCATTCATGTAGCGTAGGCTGGGTTTATTTATATTATTGCTTTTCTACCCATAACACTTTGAAGGATTTAGAAGAAACTGAAAAACAAAACAATTAAATGAAATAGTAAAATTCTACTTTAGCTTAACTTGCTATTTATAAGTAAATGCTCCAACAGTAAAACAAATCCCTACCAAGCCCACAGTGAGTAACCTAAAACTACTTGGAGTAAGATGGTCCTACATTCAGGGTTCAATCGGGCATAATAGAGCTTCTGCTGTGTTCACTGATTACCTACAGACACATCATTAAACTGAACTACATAATTATTTAATCCTGCAGAAAATAGATGAATTCTTGCTCGTGTATTTTAATGATTTGCCCAAAGAGATGTTCAGTTTATGCAGCAATCTTGATAATGTTGGTTGGTTTTGTTTATTTGAGCTGCGGACAGGCCTTAACAAGAAGAGCCATCACAACACATGAGCAGCTGGCAAAAGACGGCTGTGTGCAGTGTCAGAGTACTAATTGCCTGAGGCAGCTGGAACATTCAACATGCTTAACAACATTAAGGGAATATAAACAATTTAAGATCAAACATGATTAAGAATCCAGAAGCAAAGACACAATATAAACACAGACAATTTCATTGCATGGTTTGAGTCCTTTGCTAATATTTTCCTTCTCTGTAAGGATGCAATGTGTGTGCTACTCTGTGTGTCCAGGCTGGTGGTTACCTGTCTGACTGAGGGAAACTCTCTGTCTGGACCTGGACATCCTATGAAGTCTACTTCCTCTCTGTCTGCTCTGGCTCTCATCCTTCTCTGTTCTCTCACTCTGCTGCAGGGCCTCCGTGTCCTCTTTCTGGCCCTGTGATAGCTCTGTGCTTTGATTACTGACTGAAACAACACTCTGTTCACCAAAAGCAGTGGCTAACTCCTGGGATGGAGTGGCTGATCTTTCTGTGCCAGGATCAACTCTGGGGGAGGACACAAGGTTCTCTTTCGGCAGGATTCCTTCATCCTCAAAAAGTTCGGGAGTATAGAAAACACTCTTGTCCTCGTCATCATCAGAAGACTTTGCTGGTACTGGTGATTCACTTTTAAAGCTGGGAGGGGTGGTTTTTGTGGACAAACCCGGAGCCACAGTGTTTTCACTGAGACAGTTTCCATCCGTTTGTTTAGTACGCAATGTTTCCAGATTCACTGGTGGAGAAGAGATCTGCAGGGCCCCAGGCCGGACAGGGCAGTTCGCTGGTTTCGCTTTAAAGATGGGCATCTTAAGGTTGGTGTTTGTAGTGAAAATGTGATACAAATGCTGGGCTGTGAGTTGCTTAGCTGGAGCACTTTGCAGTACCTTCAGTGGCTCTGTGCAAACAAAAAACAATTTCCAATCAGCTCACAGACCACTTGTTTTACTTTTTAACTAGCAAAACTAGACGCAGTGTCATGACTGGGAGATAAAGATCCAGTCAATGTGGGCATACGCTCAATATAACCCAAACAAAGGTCAATGGGAATTAATTAAAAGCAACAGCCCAACATCTGCTCATCAGCTCGCTGCAGTGCCACTCAGGCACGCAAAAGACCTTACAGTAATGAGGCGAGCCACTCTACCTACCCCATATTACCCCCAAAAAACCGCCCGCCCCAATTCTGAGGGAGCCGGAGGGATAGAAGGAGGTGGGCTGTTGCCTTTCTACCATTTCATTCACCACACTGAAATAGTCAAACTGCTTAACCTTCACATGAACCCAAAGACAATAAGTGCTCACCAAGGTAATGTGCAAACATGTCAGCTCAATGCATTTTCTGCTGCTGATGTCATCCCTATACATATCCTGAGTGTAAAA
This sequence comes from Girardinus metallicus, assembly GCA_903067095.1. Lineage (NCBI taxonomy): Eukaryota > Metazoa > Chordata > Actinopteri > Cyprinodontiformes > Poeciliidae > Girardinus > Girardinus metallicus. The sequence continues at coordinate 6,663 of CAEGAE010068149.1, read as the reverse complement.
ATGGTGGAAATGGAATATTAGCTGTTTCTGTACATAACATTCAGCAGTTACATTAGTCCAACTAAAACAAAAAACAATAAAAGTGTCCTTTGTTAGACACATAAAGCGCCACTGTATCAATTATTAAAAATACACCAATGAGCTTTAGTGTTGCATTAAATTTACATGTTTACATGAGAACCTAAAGTCTTAAAAACATAAATGCATTCAAAGTGCAGTTTACACATTTTCAATGCAATAATCTGGTAAAAAATTTATTTCAGTTTTCATTCTTAAAAAAAAATTAAAGAATTGTGAATAAAGATACCAGGGAATCAACAAATACACTGGTCAAAATAAACACATTAAAACTTTAGGATTTTAAATTGTGTACTATGTCAAGATATTTTATGCTCAAAAATCGTCAGGTAACCACAAACTATATTTTGGTTATAATATGAATTCACGTAAATCGATAAGAAAATTTAAATATGCATCTGAACTAACGTCATCCACATACAAAATCTCTTTGTGTGAGTTCATTGAGACTCATTGGGAAAGTCTAAATGAAATGAGAATGTGATCCTCTGACTAATTTGAAAATATTTTCTTTGAATTTTTATGGATATTAAAAAACTGGTGGTATATTTTCTGTGAAATAAGGCAAGGCAAGTGCTGCTGTGCAACCTGCGGTCGGCTCTCTATGCGCTAAATACTAAGAAACAAAAAATCATTAACCAGAGAAAACAGTGCATTCTTAAATTCCAAAGCATTTCTTTAAAGTTAATTTAAAAAGAGAACATAGAAAAGTATTCATCAGTTTAAGCTTATAAAGGATTGAAATATTTTCTAAATTGTCTGTGTTGGTTGGTGGGGGAGTAAAACGGGCGACGATCTAACAACAGAGAATAGGACACAGAAGAAAATTTTAACAAAAAAAAACAATTCATCTGTGTGGCTTGTTTTTTTACAGTAGCGGTGCGTCAGGAGCTGGAACGAAACGACAAAACGTCCCACCACCAGGTCAATAAAATTACAAAAGAAAAAAGAAGCTCCTGCTCCAACCAGTTTACTTCAGTCTGAGTTCCCAGAATGAATAAAAACATGTTAGCTGAATGAAACAAACAGCACTGTCCAAATATACCGCTTTAAACTTTAAACATTGTACACGCCAACCTGTAGTGTCAATATAAGGTTAATGTGGTGAACAGGATCAGCATTCTGGAGCAGGTTAAAGAGTTGCTGGGAGTTTGGCGTATGTTCTTACTCAAACTGATAAAGATAGAAATATGATAAGGCTGAACCATTAGAGTATAAATTACATGATCTTTTTTAAATTGTTCTGAAACTGCAGAGTATGAAAAATAACGTAGGTATAAATTACAGTATGAATTTAGAGAAATTGTAAATTATATTTTTAATCTCCTTTTTTTTTCATATAACTGGTGCCTTCTGTATCCTAAAAGGTTTTTACAGCTCTAATCATCCCAACATGAACCAATGTGTGAATCTCATCACAAATCCTCCAGCACATCTTGATATTGAATCTATGTATCCTCTTCTCTGATCCTTATATTGCTTTCCTTTTATACATTCATTAATGTCTTTTCATACCTTGATAGTTATTCAGATAATTTGTTCCTTTATTTATATTTGTTATGTAAAAGTGGCCAAGAAATCTTCCTTTAGTCACATCAGACATGATGGAACTTCAAAGATACTAGGTAGAAAAACACAGCAGTATTCCTGGTACAAATGTTGCAGGTTTAAGTGCCTCTTTTTTTTTCAATTAAAAAGGAAACTAATCAGTTATGATGTCTGCTCTAAATCAGTAGATAAGTTTCATATGTAAAGTTTGGTTTGTTTTTGACAACAAATAAGCATGTCTTAAGACTTAAAGTCTAAAGTAAGTCAAGTAAAATTTTATGTTTCCTCACCTGCTGTGTTATTGTGTTCAGTTTTCAGCTGTGTGATTGTGTTCTGCTGGGACAAAGGGGGTTTGTCACATGAATTGGTTCTCCGAGGTTCTGGTTCTCCACTAATACTCTGACCCAACACGGACAAGGGACTACTGTTGGACAAATCAGAAACATTCACAGGAGCCACCTCCACATTCTGCTGCACCTCAGAGAAAGCTTCCAGAGACTGCATAGCATTGCTGAAGGTGTTGTGATGCTGGACAAGCTGGCGGACCCATTTAGACAAACCTAGGATTGCACAAACAGACAAACAGCAGAGGTAACCGGCTCAGAGAGTCGCTCAGTGGATAAATATTGCCATCTAGTGCTCAAACTGAAAGGCTATGTGAGACTGACTAACAAATTGAGTTCATCAGAAACATTCAAAACCTGCAATGTATTTATTAGGATTGTTCTTGTATCGGTCATCCACCAGAATCAGGGCACCCCAGTCATTTCTGTGCCGGATGCATCTGTAAAATAACAGAAACATGTCATTATAGAAGGAAGTGCAAATAGCACCTTTAGGACAGAGTGAGGCGTTTACCTCCCCAGCGCCTGGTTTAGAGCTCTGTAGGCCTGGATCTCATACCAACGATGGCCTGGAAGGAGACCTCTCGACTTGCAGTGCTGGTCATTGTACTTCATCTTTAGTTCCACCTAAAAATCACATACAGCACATTGTTACATGATGTTTGTTTTATACTATTCTACAGAGAGCACTTTATTTTTGAATATTAAAGCTGCACCATGTAACTTTTATAAACAATATGCTTTTTACATGTTTCTTAAAACTGTCATTGTATCCTCACAGTTTTTTCTGTGAAAAAAAATCAACTCCTCTCCTTTCTCGTTGTGGTCCTACTGCCATCTGCAGAAATATAACGCTCCCTGTCGGAAACCAATCAGAGCCAGGAGGAAAGTCTTAGTGCTATCAGACACTCTCGTGTACATGCTGATGGTTTTAACAAATGTGTAAAAAACATATTGTTTACAAAAGTTACAAGCTGCAGCTTCCAGCATTGAACCAGGCATCTAATAAATCTTTACTTCACCTGCATTTTCTTGTAATTATTTGGACTATTTGTAATTCGTGCATTCGTGAAATTGTACATGTGCACACAAAAATTATTAAACTTTTGTGTGCACATGCACAATTTCATGATGAAATTGTGCATGTACACTATAATTGTTGAATAAATTATGAAACTAAGCAATATTACAGTTTCAATTAAATTGTAGTAAGTACACTAGAAATTAGTCATTCATAGTAAATTCAACAGAATCCAGATTGACCTGCTTCAAATACAATTCCAGTCAGATTCATCATAAAATGTTAATAAATACTGGTCTCTGAGGTATGTTTTAAAGTGACGGATTGCATCAAATCTTTACTTGGATCCAGTCCTTTGCCTTAAGTAGAAACAACATGACAGTGGCGAGGAAGCATTGTTTGACCAGGTAACGGTTTAAAGGTCAGGACATAGACATAGAGACACCGACAGGGCTGGTAACAATCTCTTTATAGCATAAAGTTAGTAAACATAATTGTGAATGTTAACATCAAGAAGAGGGGAAATGTGATGGAAAATGCTCAAACTATTCTGGCCTCCACACAGTCTAATCTCTAGAAATGGTTGTTTCTCTGGGTTTTATCATCTTATTAAAAGGGAAAATTTTAAGTACAGTTTTAAAAGTAATGTCTCTGCCTCACAGAAAAAACCGGGAGCCGGTTACTCAAGAAGAGTAAACTGATAAATGAAAGTCCAGCTTCAGATTCTTCCAGAAACTCGAGGAACTCACAAACCTTACAATGTGAGAGCAAAGTGATCTGCAGGGCGCAAACAGAATTACAACCTCTTTAAAGAAGGAGTTTGCTTCTTAGGGTTTTTATCTGCAAGCAGAATTGATCTATTTGACAATAGTACAGCCTGTCCTGGTTCACCAAGATTCCCCAAACTAAAACTAGAAACCAAAATCATGTCTCTTGATGTCATTTTTGGTTAGTACATTTCTAAGTGATTAGTTTGAAGACAAGAATTTCTGTTTTTTATTTGTTTTTAATTTGGGAGTTAGACCAAATATAGCAGATTATTGTCAGCATAAAGACTGGACTTGTTTCCATGCAGTTTACAAAAACAGCCTAATAGAAGAAAATAAAAAGGTTTTGAACTAGTGAGATAAGATCCTAGCCTGATGGGTTACATTTCCTCGGGTCATGATTCTAACAAACTGTTATATAAACTCACATTAAACATAGTGAAGTTGGCAAATAAGGTTTTATCCAAAATGATTAATATGTAAGATGAGATGAAGCAGTAGGTGGTCTGACTATTGGTGAAGGTCTGAAATTGTGAGGTATTATCTGGCCTCCCCAACAGATATCTTCTAAAAGGAAAATAGAGAGCAAAGCAGAGGTGGGAGGAGGAAGGCAAGATGGACCAGGAAGCATCAAGCACCCCTGCACAAAAATGCCAAGAAAGCATCCATCCATTTGCATCTGTCGCTGCTGATTTTGGCGCTAACCTTTCAGAATTGACAAGTGAAAAGTTCAGCTGGCGTCTGACGAGATGCCATGCAGGGCAGGCTGCTGAGCACAGCTCTAACTGCTTTTGACAGGTACCGTGTGTTCGCCCAGAGCCACAAAACACGGGGCCACGGCAGGTACACCCTGTCCCCTCACACGCATCACGCAACACCACTGTGACTTGCCAAAGATGCTATAAACAAATAAGCAGTCACAGGAAATCCAAAAAGTCAGCCCAAAGTTTTATCACAACTGATGACACCTCAGCTAAGACGTTGTTAAGCCGATAGACAATGGAAGTTGATGTTTGCTAGCAGATTCAAAACAGTAGGAAAAGGTTGTCATATGAAGCCTTTGCTAATATAGGAAGGTTCAGAAACGCTGCTGGCTTGGTGGTGAGAACTTTGCCAACATATGAGACACCAGAGCAGTTAAAGAATCCACTTCTCAAGCCACAGAAAGGGTGCTAGCCTCAAGCCAGCAGTGTCATCTAAATGCAATCACAGTCCACTTCAGCATCAGAGCCATCACATTCCCGGTTTCTACCATGTCACCGTTCAATCCAACATGACAGGTTGCATATGTGAAAAAGCCAATTCTGGCTGCTAGCAAATATCACAAATGTGCAAGAAACCACAAGCTAGAAGGGATTAGTTAAAATGTCAAGAGATCACTCAGCTTGCTTTGGCCTTGTCCTCCACAGCAACCTGTTCAACTCCACAAACATTTATTCATCCACGAGGCATGATTCGCAGCTCAGCGCATCTGCCTCAGCTACGTTTTACGTGGGGTGTGTGTGCACGTCGGCGTGCACGCCCCTGGCAGTCAGGGACATCTTGTGCCTGTCACTCAGATTGCTGAGCGCCTCATCTGCCACATGTGGCTGAGCTGACAGCAGAGAGGCTCAACTTTGAGACGGGGTGTGCTCTTGTGTGTGGGGGTGTGTGTGCCCACACTGACAAAGGCATTGGGCTATCACGCTCCTTTCCAAAAGACCCATGGATCAGCTCACACTATCTGCACAAAGTCATCCTTCGTCTTCCAACTCACTTGGAAGACGAAGGATGTTTCTCACCCTATAGAAACATCAGTGTATAAAAATTATGAAAATATTTGCAATGAAGGCTCAACCTAAAAGACCGCATCAACTTAAAAATTTTGACTTCATAAAAATTAAGAATTTCCTTAATTTTGTGAAATCAATTATCAGCAGATACATGTGAAGCCAATCTTATACAAAGGTCTAAAAATCAAATACTGTCCTCTTCTGCTCTGCCATGAGAGAGATTTGACTGACAGACCAGCCCACCAGGTCATGTCTGCACATTTGCAGTTAATAGGAGTCACCCCACTATTGCCAACTCAGCAACTTTCTTGCTATATTTAGACAACATTTCAGACAAAAAAAGTGGGTATAGGCCATCGGAATCTGCAGGTCAAACTTTTTCAAGATCTGTAATCGGCCAAAAAACTGCAATAGGTACATCCCTAATCAGAACATTAATTCTTTCACTTTTCGCTGTGTAAAGCAAGATGTACTGTGAATAAATATTTCATACAATTTATTTGAAGATTTTAGAAAGCGTCACAGAGTTTGGAGTTTCGCTGGACGGAGGAAAGCGCTCCCTCCCGCTCTCCTCCTCCCCCGTCCACCCGGTGACGTCAGGAGTTGGAGTAGCGAGCGTTGCCATGGCGACTGGTGAGCGTTGATCAATAGTGTTATTCAGCTTTAGAAATGTGTGATTTATTTGCAATGTGGACACAGAGTGGAATGGCTCTGCTCTGCTCTGACTATTGGTGAAGGTATGGTGTTGAACTGTGTCAGACTGACTGAAGAGTTGAGGAAGCAGGAGAAGCTAATGGCAGCTAATGGCTGCTCGCTGAGGACAAACAGGCTGCCTGCAACCAGCTGTCATCGTATAAGTTTCCATCAGCACAGATATAAACAGAGCTGAGATAACCTTAGTGTAGAAATGCAGAAATGTATCTTCTTTATCCAATTATATTTTTTTGGCAACTAAAGTATGGATATACACCGTGTTCCAAATGATTATGCAAGTGATATTTTCGCAGATTTTCTTAAATGGTCAATGCAAATGATGGTCAGTATAATTTTCAAGCCATGAACTATTACAGTATAAATCAAATTTTACTGAACAAAGCTCCCAATGAGAACAGTATTTTTTTCAAAAATAAAAA
>CAEGAE010068145.1:0-23383 GCA_903067095.1 Girardinus metallicus | reverse complement strand
TACAAGACCGTAACTGTGAAAGTGAGCATGATGTATCGCACAATTTCATTGGACCTCTGTGAACAACTCCTCAATTTGATTGGTCTACTGTTTTTGGCGCCATGAAGAAAATAAAATAAAACATATACTAGCCGCACAATATTATAGGCCGCAGTATTCAAAGTGTGGAAAAAAGTAGCGGTTTATAGTCCGGAATTTACAGTAGTTGTAAATAGCTTAGTTCTAAGAAGATTAGGGGACAAATATAAAAACACTTGATAAGATGATATGAAACAGTGACCAAATATTTTCTCTCAGAGCTGAAGATTTTGTTGATAATCACTCAGTATGAACACCCAGAGTGTATCATCCCCACCATAAAATGCATTTATTCAGCAGTACAGCAACATATTCAGAGATTATGGGTAGATGGATTGGGGAGCAGGTTGGGTGGGAGGGGAGTCACCTCCCAGTAACTACCCTCATCATACAGCCAAAGGTACAAATGAATAGTTTAGACCAATAATTGTGGTTCTCATGATTCATTGTCCTGCCTGTTTCAGGTGTTTTCTTGCTGCAGTGAATAACATACTAATGCAGTACTTAATGGTATGCTGAGAAGGTAATACGGTTATTTGAGTCAGGTGTGCTGGAGCAAAAAGACATTCAAAACCCACTGGATCCTTAGGACCAAGACTGAAAACCACTGGTTCAGACTAAGGCCTCGCTGCGTGATACAGCAGCCTAGTATAAGTCTAAGTCTAAATTTAATTGAAAATATGTATCACCAAGATGGTCCCAGCTGTGCTCCAAATCTAGCAATAAATAATCCACAACATACTGCCATGTCAAACACCTCTGATATCAAACATACCTAATAGATAACGGTTTATTTCTGTTGGTTGTAAGGACCAAAGGGCAAACGCCAACATGGTAGCTTTTGGGGCATTTCATAATGCTCCTGGTATAAAGTCACTGTTTATGATGTGTTAATAATTCACCAGTTATCCAGGTTCAATGAAATCTTTTTCGCTGAAGAGAACAGTGACAGAGGTCAGTCGCTTGTACACAAAGGCCACAGATTTCTGTCACATGGCACCGACCTCCACAACTGAGGCTTCTTCAAGATCGCTTAGTCAACTTTGGTGAAAAAGCTTTTAAGTGACATGTTTGGGATTTTATTGTTGCGTCGTTGCTTCATGAAAGTTTTTGTTTGAAAATTTCTAGTTTTATCCAGCATCTGTCTTACCAGATCTGAAGGGATGCTGGGCCTAATGATGGAGTCCCAGGTGAAAGGGTTTAAAATTCTTAATTGTGCTAGATGGCTGAGATCCTAGATTTTTAAGTACAGACAGAGTAGCTTCCATTTAGAACAAGTGAGGTGAAAAGCCCATGTATCTACCAAAAAGTCCACTCAAATCAATATGAGGTGGACTCTGGCCCCTGAACGATCTTGTTGTACCCGTCTTAACTAAAACACGTATCTCTTCTTTGGAGACTTTGCCTGGTCTCAGCACTCGCCAAATGGGGTGGGATATGCAAGCCAAAGGGCGCATCGACAGCTAACGTAGGCCCTAAAGATGGCAGCAGGTCAAAACCCGCAACCTTACAAAAAAAGCATTTTGCAAATCTTTTCTGACACAACAATCTGTAGTGTAATATAACTACAACACAAAATGTGATACTTGAAAGATTAAACTAGACGGTTCCAAAAGTATTTTGAGTTTTAAGCTTTTTAAATCCCCAGAATGGGCAGCTACTTCAAATGTCTTTGCATTGTACGTGTTTGTAGTCTTTGCTTTTTTAAGGGAACAAACAGTAGGAGTCAGATTGGAAAAATAAACCCACTCATTGGAACAGGTTCAGACATGTTGCTTTGCTGTCACTCTGTGATTTGGCAATAAAATATTGAAGCAGAGAAAAAAAGAAAACAAGAGCAGGATCAATGATCGTGCGGTAAGGACCAATGTTCGCACTCTTGCACCAACCTAAATCAAATACAGCAGTCTGATAAGATTTGAGTCGCTTACTTTCTGTTGAAAGACGGGAAAAATGGTAAAAACTGCTTTTCTTTAATTGTAAAAACCTGAGACGTAAAAACTTCTATTGTTGTTGAACCAGTCAGTAAAAGTTACTGTGATGTTCCGATGGTTTTAGCAGAAGACAAACTGACTGCTGGATGTGTTTCTCTTTTTTTTCAGCATTTGCGACTTCCGACAATCTTCCTCCTCTTGTTTCTCCTGCAAGGTACAACTTAAAAAATAAATCACACAAAATTCTCATTATCAATGTTTTTCATTTATGACATTAAGTTTGAGTTGATTTACTTCATTTGAATTGATTCACCTGCAGCACGGAAGCCAACTTCGGCACAGACAACTGCCCCTGAGCAACCAGACTCCAGAGGAATACTGCAGAGGCTAGCAGACAGAGCTGGGTGATTTATTGATGGTTTTGCTTGTTTTAATTTTTGGAGGAAACCTGAAGCACTTGACTCACAGAAGAATATAAATCCTATTTTTGAGTGGTTCAGTTTAAGTCACCGTGGCTTGAAAAGATCATATATTTAGATACAGATTTCTTCTGCTATTGTCACTCTTAAATGTTTCAGATCCATATACTGATTTTACAGATCACACCAGAATAACCAAAGTACACACAAAAAAAATTATTTTAAATGACAAATGAATTTTTTAAGAAAAAAGAATCAAATCAAAATGGTCCAATTGTGAAAAAGTAAATCTAAAACCTAATAACTGGTTATATCATCCTTGACCTTAAAAACTGCCTTCAAGTATTTCTGATCAATAGCATGGGTCTTTTAGGTTACAGTGGAAGAATATTTGGCATATTGTTCTTTGAAAATTTGTTTTAGTTCAGGAGAGTTTTGAAAAATGGACTTTGACTAGGCCAATCCCAAGGGTTAATTTTGTTTTGTTGTTGTAGGTTGTTGTAGCCATGTAGAGGCAGATATGGTGGTGGCCTTCATCATTTATCAATCGCATTTGACCTGGACGTCCTTTATTGTGCTCGTAAAGTAATCTTGGTAGGCTGCCCACTCCTCAGTAGGTGGTCTGCCGTCCCATGGTTCCATTTTTTCCCCCTTTATTTCGGGATAATGACCCTCCCTTTGAAACCCTTTCTGGATTGAAAGAATCAGTGACTTTATTTCCTTTTTTGTGTCTGTTTTTGAAGTGAGCTTTTTTTATTTTTTAGATCTTGCTGACTACTTATCAAGATGTAAAAAATTAAGGTTGTAATTAAGAAGTTTTCTGATTCTACAGGTTTGATAGTAATCAGGCCCAAACGTGCCCCGTGAAATTTAACTCAGATGTCAAAAATTGTAATTAATCACAGCTAATTTATATTTAAGAATGGGTGGAGGGTGTTGCATAGAATCAAGTTGCTTGCAATGTTTTTGTCTTTGCGTAAATGAAATTTTTACTTGAGTAGTCTTTTATATTCACTCATTTCATCTTTGTCCAATATCAGTTTCTGCATGCAAGTGTGACAAAAAAAAAAATACTTTGGTGTTTTAGCTAAATTTTGACAAAGTATTAAATAATCTTTACTGGTATATTTCTGTGTGCATTTAAAAATGTACATTTTGATCTGTGTGCAGGCAAGCCAAAGCTAAAATCCAGTCCATTGGAGAGACCATGTTTGGCTTTGCTAGCGCTTATTATGAAGACCACATCCAACCAGTGGCTGGAGGCTATGTTGAGTGGGCTTCTAAAATAAGAAGTTCGTTGTGGGAGAAGTTTCAGAAAGCCGCTGACAACTACGTGCCACCTACTCATCAAGCACCTGAAAATTAGAAAAACTGAAAAAATAATTGCTTTATTATCAGTTTTTACTTTCACTACTTTGCTTTCAATTTACTTCTGTTCTTCCAAATTTTGATGACTGTAAAGAATGATGGCATAATCAAATAAAACTTAATTAAAACAACTTTGCCTCTTAAGTGAACTCTATCGTGGGAGATTGGAGAAAGTGGTGAATTTAAATGACTTCATGGGATTTTATTTGACCTAAATGATACATAATTGTGAAGCAGAAGGAAATGAAACACAAGTTTAAAAAAAAAAAAAAAAAATCAAGTAATACAATTTCATTAATTTTCTTCTGCTCCAAAATGAAAGCAAGTGTAGACTGTAAAAATAAGTCCACTTCTGTGCAATTTCATTCCAGCATAAATGACTAGGACTCAAAATATAATGTCAAAGCAACAAAGTGGTGTCTAAAGAAGATTGGAAGACTTCAAAAATATAACTGATGGAGAGTACTGAAACTTTGAGTTACTGAATCACAGCCAGGGAAGTAACTTAGAGAGTTCCTGTAACACAGAAAGGGACAAAATTCCTACTTTTGGTTGCTTTAAGATTCCACTGAAAAAAAAAAAAATCTTACCTACTGCAAGATACTGACTGCACACAGCTGCCCTATTAAACCATACTTCAAAAATATTTTAAGGAATCCATTTATTTGCTAATAGATGGTGAGTGATTGAGTCTTACATACAAATGCTAGAAAGGATGCACAAAGAGGTAAAAAAAAAAAAAAAGTAATCACGGCCACATCACATACCACCTTCCAAGCTGTTTGTTTTAAATTAACAGGTTCAAAGGTGAAGTCTTGGGGTTTAACACAATTTGTCCAGACAGGTCAGGAATGACAGACCACTTTTATTCCAATCTAAACCAACCAACAGACTTGCTGACTGGAAAATGCTGATCTAATCAGCATTATCTTCTTTCACTGAAGGTAATGGGCCAATTTAAAGATTTCTGCTTGTTTTTTTCCACAAAGCACCATCTTTTTTCTAAAGACACAATTTGTTCAATATCAGCAGCACTCCCTTTGCATTTTACCATCTGAATGCAGATAAACGTACATCTCAGAAACATTGCACAACCACAATTCCACATGCACCCTGGACGGCCATGTACACTGGACTTTGTAGGTGGATGCCTTTGAGTGTGTGTGTGTTTGCATGAGCGGATGCAAGCGTGTGTGTAATATCACCAGATGACGTTTGTTTGCAGTCCCCCCTATATCATCTCGTCCAGATGTGAGCTGTGGTTTACAGACAACTCGCCTCCAGAGAAGACTGTCACGTCTTGGATCTGTACATCCAGCAACCACAGTAGGTGCTCGGCTCTACTGACTCTCTCTTCTTTGAAGCACATTTCACTTTTGCCCAAAAGAAGTGAGCAAAACTTTTCAGAAAATATATTTGTATCTTTTTATTTGTTTAAAGGTTTGCAATTTTTTTTTGTCTCTCTCGTTTCAGAGATGAACACAAAATTGATCCTCGCACTTGTCTTCGCTCTTCAGGGTAAGGCAACATGAAAACTCCATCTGAATAATTATGCATAAAGTAGATAAAAAGTAAAGCCTAATGATCAAAGAACTACAGATATTCCCTGATATTGCCGTAGCATGCTGAAAACGTTGCTTTGCAAGATTTATACACAGAAACATTGAAACATTTCTTTGACCAATTTGGGATTTACTTCTTTTACTCTTTGTCAAATCATAGTTCAACTCTTTTTGCCTTATTTTAGTCTCCATGAGCCTGAGTCAGGTTCCTGCACCAAGCCAGGAACTTGTCGACAAGTATGAGAACATGAAAGCTACTTTCTACAAGAGACTGGTCAATGCTTATGGCAAGCTGCAGGGTGCCGTTGGAGAGACTGACCAAGCACAGACCACCAGGGAGTTCGTCGAGTCTCTGAGAGACAAGCCTGAACTGCAAGCAGTTGCCAAAGTTGCAAGGTCAGTGGTCTCTAAGAGTTTCCACTTGAAGAAGGTCTTGATGTCTAATTTTTCTTGTGCTTAGTTCAACCATTGTTTCTTGTTAAACATCAGAAGCATCTGTTAAATTTTGCTGACAACAGCACATAAAGGTTTTTCTAGGTGACATGTTTCAACAAGTACTCTTTTTTTTTTTCTTTTCTTCAGTGGTCTGGGCTCAGAAGCAGCTCCAGTGGTGGACAGCGCTCGCGCATCTCTGCTCGGTCTGTACGAACAATACCTGCGCCCCCATGTCGGAAACAGCTTGAGCGATGCCATCGACCAGATCAAGGTCTACCTGGATCAATACATGCCCGCTGAGTAAAACAATATCAATAATAATAATTCAAAAAGAACCAGCTAAAGCGGAAGTGCGTGTCAGATGCCTGTAATAGATGATAGCTGATAGAATTACACCGGTTTAGCCTGAGAGGAGCAATACTCAATGCAAACACGATTTTCTTGCCTGTTTCTAAATCAATGTCTTTGCCAGATCATGCAGAGTTACAAGCATGGCAAACATGTCACCATGTGCGCAAGTTCTGCATGTACAGTATTATTTGTTTGATACACTAACAGTGTCTGTGTGACTGTGTACGTATGTGTGTGCGTGTTCAATAAAACGTACTGAAAACTATGAAACGTGTCCAGAAATCCCTGCACAAGCAACTGCCATCATAAACAATGATGCAGATTTATTTTGTTACATTCATTTGGTTACCACCTAAAGATCACCCATAGTCTTGTTGCATTATGGGAATATTTATCAGTCCTCACTTCAGTTTAGACAATTAATTCCTATTTTACAAAAATGAGTATCTTTTCCAGTATTTTAAATGTAAGCATGATGTACTAATTGTTAACTAGATGACACTCCAGGAAGAAAATTTACATGTTTATTTTGCACACAGAATATTTGAGCCTCCAATTTATAAGATCACATAAATATTACAAGTGACTGCTTAAAAGTTGCATGTGCTGATCCAGCACTTCAAATAACTTTTTGCATCTAGTGATGCATCTAGCATTACAATGTGGTGCTAGTTTTATGATAGCATATTGTGCAACAGCCTGGGGAGGGTTTGTGGCTTTTTACCTAATTTAGGACAAACAACAGATGGACATAGCTTTTGCATTGAAATGAAACAAACAAAAAGTTCCTATTTTCCAATTACACAACACACTTCACGCAAAAAAACTAACAGCAGACAGGACCGAACATGATGCAGGCTTATAGTGACAGCACAAGTATGCAGCCTTAGTGTTTCTCCTCAGCAGGACTGGATCAGACCCTGAGCTTCGCTGACATTTTGAACCCTGCAGCTGGACACAAACTGCCCTAAGCAACGTGACATGTGAGTCTGAATCACATGATCGGCTGCATAGTTTGCTCAGACTTCGATCAACATGTAGGTCTTACAGAGAGAAGGACTCAACTGTTAACTTCAGCTCGTAGAATACTTTACAAAATTATTATGAGGCCTTGAGCTTTTTAACAATTAGTCACAATTTCACCTTAAACTTAGTAAAACTGTATTTATAGTGAAAACTTGCATTTCTTTGTTGAAAATGCTCTTTTTCTTAAGCTCAATCCAGCTTTAAAATGTTGTGTTAAAATATTTTTATGATGCACTAAAACATCCATGATTGTGGAAAGAAGATTATACGTTTTCAATTCTTTAAAAAAAAAAAATTTAACCTAAAAAGTGTAATTATATTCAGCACTTTTTTACTTTTTAACCCCCTAAATGATATCCTGCACAAGCAACTGTCATCAGCGGTCACATAATTAGTAGAAAGGTACCCGTGTATGATACAATCACAGTACAGCTGTTTTGTGTAGAACCCAGAGAACATTAATGAACAAGCAGCATCATGAACACCAAGGAAAACAGCAGACAGGTTGAGGATAAAGTCGAGGAAGTGGTGACAGACTGGCTAGATTATTGAAGGAAAGCTAAAAGAACTTCCTCCATAATTTTCTGCTGTCCATATAGGGGACTTTGCCTGTGGTAGGAGGTGTTTGGGTGAGAGGTGTAACATACCATGAACACACAATGTTTATCATAAAACATGATTGTCACCATATTATACTGTGGGGAAGTATTAAACCACGGGTCTTAATACATACGTGATGACTGTATGAGTGGCACTTTCAGAATTAAGTTTGCAAAATATATTAAAAGTATGCTCTACCTTTTGTTGTGATCTATTCCAAAAAAAAAAAAATACACCAAATTTCTGCTCTTGAGGTAGAAAATCAATTAACCACAGTTTTGTCTGAGACGCCTGTGAGAGGGATATGAATACTTTTCAAAGTGCCAGTTTAAGGAGACAGAAATGTGTAAAATATCATCTGTGACCCAATGTTTTAGATACAGCCAGCTGGGTCAGACCTGACAGGAATATAATTCAGCAGATAGGGCATTCACAGACAGGCATATACTGAGTATGATTCTTTTCAGAAGATTGTTTTTTATTGATAATGAAGTGCGTCAATGGAGTATCTCTTTGAGACAAGGACCAATTATGTCATATTAAATAGATTGTGTCTAATGCATCAGTGACGCATGTATTCAGGACAGGAAAACAACTGTATCTGACCCACCATTGTAATCTTGTTGACACGTCAGTGTACTGTATAAAACTGAGCTTGAGTTTCAGTGCACTGCCTTTTCCTGCCTGGGACTGGTCCTTGTTTCGAGCTTGTGTTCGCTGCCTTTATCTCTTGAAATGAATTGACTGGAGAAGAATTCAGCTGGCTCATATCTCAATTAATTAATCAAATGTTCATATTTTCTTAACACTGTTTTCTGTTTTAAAGGAGGTTACTTCTATGCGTACAGCCGTGTCCATGGCAGACACACTTTAGTATTTTAATGTTTTGGAACATTTTAATTAGATATTTCTATGATATAATAAATAAGAATGATTCTGATGTTGGTTGCAGTAACGTGACATATTCGTGTGATGACTTATTGCACATGCATTCAGATTTAGAAAATATTCAAAATGGCGGCGTAGTAGAATTATAGTTATAAAGTATAATTATATTTTACAAAAAGAGGATATCGGGGCTGGCTGCAACATGTCTAGTCTTAAACACAAAGCATAAAATACCTCCAGCAGTTTAACAGTTGAACACACATTATGCAACTGATTTGTAAGAAAGTAAAGTGTTTGATATGTTGCTTAGCGACGGTAGAGAGTTTTGATGAGGGGAGCTTCCAGCACAGCGTCTCCTCCTCTGCGTGTCCCTGGCAATGTTAAGCTCATCCACGTCCTGATTATTGTATTAACATCAGCGTCATACTCTGAATAATCTCCAAATAACAAACTGCTTTTTATTTCCAAAATACAATTTTTATCTGACAAACAGGCCTCATGTGAATGCATATCCTTATTTATTTTTATGACCATGCACCAAAAACTGAAATGTTTAATACCCGAGTCACTGATGGTATGATATTACAAACATCAATGTGTCTCATTAGGATTTTATTTGATAAGCCAGCTCAAAGCAGCACATAATTCTGAAATGAAAGGAACTAGATATAGGTTTTAATTGTTATTTTCTTTAGCAAAAAACTGTAGGTATCGCATGGCTTTGCATGCAGGCTCCCTAAGTTAAAATTTTATTCATTTGTGGTTTGTCCATACCAGCTGTACAGAACCACAAATTCTAATTTTTACAAATTCTTCTTTGCAAACTACTTAAAGCCTACTCAAAACTGTATGTGTGCTGTGGATAATTTGCAACCTGCAACAGTTTGTTTTCCACCCAGCCTGATGATTTTTTCCTTCAATTCTGACTCAGCTTCTAAACTACTGAAATCTTATTTTGTAAGAATGTTGAATCTTGTATTTCCCTTCTTACAAATCCTCAAAAAACGGGTAAGGTCCTGTACTAAAAAGTAAAAATAGATTTAATTACATTTGTTGTCTTATCACATACGTTGCTGGGTAGTTTGATGGTATCTCTGATATTTAGTTTTCAGACATGGTGGTTGTTCTACAAATTCCATGAAATGAGATTAAAAAAGATTGTGCTAAGAATTTAGCAATAGCTAGTATTAGCACATATTAACCAGATTCAAAATATTTACAGTCAATATATGACTAGGTTAAAGGTCGGCAGAGGAAGATACAATCAAAAGTAAATAATGGCAATGAATGTGTTCTCTGTAATAAAAAAAATACACGTTCTCACTGTTTATTCAAAATAAAAGGAATTTGTAAAATGTGAATAAAAATAATAAACTGGGAATATAATGTATTTGCTTTTATGACATTTTCATTTTCGAATCTTAAAAAGAATGGCAAAATGGTTTACGGTCCTTCGAATGGCACTCAAATGTTCTTGGATTTGTGCAAGTCTAATTTCCACATAAGCATAAAAAATGTACTCTACAGAGGCTTGAACTTTTGTGTGGTAAACACCAAATATCTGTTCATAGTTCATAAATGAGTGGATTTTTTTCCCCTCTTTTTTCTCCCCCAGACTTTTGGGAGAATATTTTCTAGACTGTTGATACACACCTGGAACGTTTTGAAGATGAGCATCATGTTAAATCAGACATTAAAACTAACGGACCTTTTAGAAAAACTACATCATAATATCAGTCAAGCATGATGGCAGCAGGGGCACAGGTTCTGCTTCAGGACATGGGTGTTTTACTATAACTCATAAAAACATGAATTCTCTCAAGTAGAAGTCCTCAAGGATCATGTCCCTGCACTAGTTCATGCACACTTTTGTCACCTGCAGGCAAAAGATTAGAAACACATTAAGATGGCTTCGTCAAAAGGTTTTTTTCTAGTGTGAGTTGTGGGGACCAACAGCCTGACTCAGGACTGATGACGTGTTAAACACACTGTCGACTTAGGACCAGTTTAATAGTACATAGGACTGAACACATCATTCCTGTTATGCAAGTAACAACAATCCTTCTTGTGGACGTGTGAGTGGCAGAAGCTCCTGACCTAATCAATAAGAAGGATTATTGACTGAGGCTGATTTCAATTTGCGTTTACACAAACAGATTCAGCAGAAAAAAACATCCTCGCAGATATGCATTATGTCCACCTGACTATAATCGTCTAGTCAAGGCGTTTACAGTCATTTTTTTAATATACGTGCATTCACAACCTCCTCTTATATGAAGACGCAATGACACACTTCACTAGGACAACGCATATCAGAAAACAATTCTGGGTTATCTCCCCGGTGGAGTGCACTTTGGCTCTGAGAGCGACAAGTCAACACATTTACACTCCTATATAAACGGCTCAGGCCAGCGGTGCCTCCGACTTTATTTTCTTTTTCTCATTTCTGCACGGGAAAACAGTGAGTACTGAACATTTTGCCACATTTCTGAAAAAAATGACATTGTGGTTGACCGGTTAGTGTGCATTTATTTGAGTTTGGCTTGTATTTCAGAATATTCAAATAGGAACATATTTTATTTCTTAGTGAGAAGACGGAAAACAATCAACATGTACTATTACTGTTATCGAAGCATCAGAAGCATGAGTGGGGAAATCTTTGATAATGTCTCACCCTAGTGGATAAAGAGATGTAAGGTTTTAGTTTGTCTTTGCTGTCTCTGTCCACAGATCCAAAGCACCATGAATAAACTGCTGGTCGTTACTGTGCTGGTTGCGCTTCTTGCTATCAGTAAGTGTATTTTTACCCATATTAAAACACTTTCTGAAAATGATTTTAGTAGGCCAAAGAAGACGGTGTATATTAGTCCACTGATAAAGTTGGAAAACTAAGTTGAATTTATGTGTTTCCGTGTTTTGCTTTGAACTTTGTTTGTGTAAATGTAACAAAGGACAAATAAGCATTGATTAGAAATTACAAGATTGAAAAATTTACATTAAAATATTCCCATTTTTATTGGCATTAAAGTAAATGTAAATTTAAAAATATTTTAAAAATTGGGCTACACATTTTAGTTTGGCAAAAAGAAAAAGGAAAATTGTGTTTATGGTTTTTAGCATAATTTATTGCATTATTTTCCATTCTCATTGCATTTTTACAGTGTCACTCAGCTAGAATAAACCTGGTTAAAAAGCATAATGTGGCTTAGAAAATCATTAGAACTTATTCCAGATTTTGTCATGAAACAATCACCAACTTGTACTGAGATATCATAGTGAAGAGGGTTGAATGCAAATTAATATTTTCAGCAATTATGTTCTAACTTGTGTTGGTCTATCCCATACCATTTTGCCAAAATACACAAATGTATGTAACTGTAATGTGACAAAATGTCACAGTACAATGTGACTAGGACTAGGAATACTTCAGCAAGGCTAATGAAAATAGTTTTGCAAGTCAAAACCACTTCAGACCACTTCTCTTGCAGGCGCCGATAGCTTTCGTTTGAGAAGGCAATTGGAGGAGGAAGAGGGAACGCTGACCAAGATCTCAGGCGCTGTCAAGTCCTACTACAACAGCGCCGTGGACACCGTCAACGGATATGTGGACAGCATCAAAGGCCTGAAACTCGAGGAGAAAGCAAAGTAAGAGTGTGTCGGTAGCTTCATTGATAAAGCCTGAGCAGAGGTCAGAATTCAAAAACCAAATTGTTCCTTTTCCGTTTGTTTTGTCTTTAGGAATCTTTACTCGGAAACCAGTACAGTTGTGAGCACCTACGCCGGCATATTCCAAGACCAGCTTTACCATTTTTTCCACCAATAGGACAAGAAAGTACAAAATAAATAATAAACAAACTCTTTCAAGAGCATAGCACTGCTCATCCTGCACATGAAAGTGTCTACACACCATTTGACACCTTAACGTTTGGTACTCGTCACCAAACGGAGCCTCCCAACTGAAATAGTGTACAATGTGCTTTTTTTAAAACCACTGAACTGATGACAACACATATTGGAGACATCCTGACTACGCAACCTGCCTAGAGGAAATGGATGGCCAAATGTGGTGAGCACATGGGGCACTTCAATTTCCTGCAGATAATCTCATGTCCACCTAGATGTATTGCATTCCCTCTTAATTTACTTAAATCAGCCATTCTACCCCACGATGAGTGTAATGTTTGTGTCATATCTTAAAATAAAGTATTTATACAAAAAAGCATTTGCAGTTTATTTACAGAAACAGACTGTCATGTTTTTACACTCTCTGCCTGTTTATGTCTTCTTTTATCTCACAAAGTTCCACGTTTCTGTGTTGATTAATTTGCAGTCAAGACAAACATGTCTTTTCTGGGCTCAGGCAGAATCAGAACACAAGTTTCTGCTTTAATTAATAATGAATGAAAAGATAAGTCAAGTACGAATGCAGTGAAACTAACACAGATGACTCAAAAACAGACTATGAAGGCTGTTTCATCTGTGCAGAAGACCACTGATGCAAGACGGTTTTGATTTTCAATGAATGCCTAAATCTGCAAGACACAACCGCTTTTTGAAGCTACAGCACCACAAAAAAGTAAATAGGAGAACAGAAAGTTTATTGATGCAATTTTTAAACACCAAATAGTTTTATTGATTGAGTGTTAGATGTGTATGGTGTTTTTATTTGAAGGCCTTCCTCTATTTTGGATAAAAATCTACATTTTAATTTTCACACTTTAAGAGCAGAGGTTGCACAGAGCAAAACAGAATCTCCTAGAACAGACAACATTGCATACACACACTTAAGGGTACTTCAAAGTGACCACTTAACCAAGCGCACTTGTTTTTGGACAATGGGAAGAAGACGACGCACCCAGTGAGAACCCACTCGTGCACTGAAAATATACAAACTCTTGCAGAAAGATGTTGGAAAGGATTTAATCTCAGGGCCATCTTTCTGCAAGGCAACAATGCTAAAGCCTGCATTTATTCAAAAACAGTTGTCTGTTTTTGCCCTTATGTGGTTGTATTGTGACCCATTGTGGTACAGAAGAATGTAACATACTGTTTTTTATTATTATTATTATTTAAATCATGGGCTTTATTTGAGCTCCGATGAAATGGAACACATAGATCTGAAAGGCATTTGAAACACATATTTAACAGTTCATTAAAAAAGTTTCTCTTTAATTCTATTTGTGTCACAGCTGTCAAATAAATTATATAAAAAAATAATTCTTTTATTTAAAAAACACACATTTATTCTTGCACAATCAGAAGTTCATCAAGAAGGTTCACATAAACTTTGAGTCTCTTACTTTCTGCATTATTTGAAGATACAACCTCGGCCCAGGCCTGTTGAGGTAATAAACACTGACCCGACTTTTACAAAAGGCACACACACACAGATAACCTCCTACACAGTGATGCTTCCCATCATTAACTGGGTTAATTGCTTCAAGGAAGACAGAATAGGAACGATACGTTGATTTCTGGAAACAGGGTTTTGTAATCTATTGTGATTTGTTTTAGCCTTTGGATTAGCAGCCACCAACCTTTCGAACAATCTGTCACTCTTTACTCAAGCAGATCACACTGTTACTCGCTTTAAGTCATTCATAAACATTATTATTTGCATCTCATAATACCATTCAGACATGGGCAACGTATTATAACAATTAACATGGTGAAATATTAACTTTAGAAAAGAGACATATCAATCTTGGGATAGCTCTTATCTTCTTTCTTATTACTTGTTGGAGTTGCACAAAACCTTTGTTCATTTATCTAGAACACTAATGTTGGGACAAAGGAACCATAAAAAAGGTGAGAATAGTCTGTACTCATCTTTATGCAATCCAAAAAGACATTAGTTCACAAACTGATCAGAAACAGCACTGGTGACTGGCTAAATGATCTGATCGATCTCCTATACAGCATCCTTCACATTGGTTTGCACAATAGATGTTTCTTCCCGCGTTGTAATATTATTTCACAACAAAATGTGCGCGTTTAAGTCCCACGTTAAAGTCAAATACAGTTATACAATGGGGCAGGAGCATCTACATTTTTTATTTATTCAAAAGATTCCACATTGGGAGAGTATCAGCAGGGATGATAAGAGTGGGTACTGTCCCTTTAAATCCTTTATATTTGTCTGGTTTGTACGTTTTCAGGACTTTAGGGTGAAGACTTTCAATTTTTTTTCAGTTTGGCATAATGATTAATATAAACGAGTAGGTGAAATTGCAATTTTTAATCTCAAAGTTATATTGAAGTAATTTTACAAACTAATGGGAACCACATCATTTCTAAGACAAACACAGGATGTACTTTCCTTGTCCCATAAACAGATACTATTAAAAATGTACCAAAATACAAACAAGCTCATCTTTGACTTACATTCGCTGCTTCATGCCTTGAGTTCTGGCATAACCTTTGTATGTCTGCAGTGGTTTGTTTAACACTGACTGGTGAAACAAGGTCAGCTTTTTCTTTTTTTTTTGTCCATTTTGTGTCATCATCCTCTCAAAAATCCTCTCACAAGATACACTATATCTTTTTGTTATCATATGGATTTTAAGCAGTACTATCATGGACACCTGCAAACCCACGCCTGGCGCTAATATCTGTCCACGTTGCCGGTTCAGGTGTGAACAGTTTTAGTCAAACCAGAGGTCACTTATTATAGGTGAAGAACAAAGTCTTCCCTTTAGATAGGGGATTTTCAAATCTCTTTATAGGAAACGAGATGTGTCGTTTAATAAGTTGCTTAATGAAGGTGTTGGATATTACTCTGATAAGATACAAGGATTCCATGACTGACGGGGAAATGACGCTGAATATTAATAAGTAGCCGGCTACTCCCTCTGTGCTCTAAAGTTCTCAGAAGTAAATTGCAGGTTGTGTTGTAGGCTTTGTCTCTCCATTGGAAGAAACCCAGAGAAACACAATGTATCTTATCCTCTTGGCTGCTACCTTTGTGCTTGCAGGTAAACCTTTACAAGGTGCTACAGAAAAATGCTGAGTTTAACCAATATTTACAGTTTCCTCTTGCTGTCATTGGTGGTTTGTAGGAGCCTACCCTCTGGAAGACGTGAGGGAGTGCCAGCCTCACTCAAGGCCCTGACATGTGAGGCTGCATGGTGGAGGAGTGTCATGCAGTGGAGCGCTCATTGACCAGTGGTGGATAGTGACTTCATTTCAGTGTGCACCTATGTAAGTGTCAGCAAATAATGGCAATAAAACAAAAAGCTGTTTAGAAATAAATATTGCATGGCTTTTGTTGTGAAAAATGGTTAGTTTTTCAATTACGTGGGTAGTCAGACCCAGAAAAGCTCAAACTGACTGTTTGGAAATCTCAGTTGGGTTCCAGCTTAATTGTAGACCATTATTCAACCTCTTGTTTATGTCTGACTAAGACATACTGTTTCTCTCTTATTGTCCTGTTTTCTGTCTGAGTTTGATAAATTACATGCCTCTCCTTGGTTCTTTACAGATCCTATCAGACCGTTGCTTCTCTTGGGGAACATGACTCAAGTCTGGAGGAAGGCACAGAGCAGCACATCTTAGTTTCTGATGTGATCCAACACAGCCCCTACCGCTCGCCTCTCCACAGCCTCACCATGGTGCGCCTGCATGCGCCTGCCAGGTTTAACCAGTATGTCAAACCAATCCCACTGCCAACCCGCTGCCCAAAGACCGGAGAGATCTGCTCCATCAGCGGCTGGGGCTCCACAGAACCAAACCAGTGTAAGTGGATTTATAGGTGGTCATGTTGATTTTGATCTGACTGTCTTAGCATTTAGGGAGTACAGCATCAAGTGTAGTATTGAGGAAACAACTTTATTAGCAGACCAAAGCTCTTTCGGCTCAAACCTGAATCGGGGTTGCTCCTGAAGGCCATAAAATGAAACGTATAAAATGTGAAGTTTACAAATTTTATAAATGTATAACAATATTGTATATTGTTCTATACAATATGTTTGTATAGAACATATTGAAAAAGAAAAATTGTTACAAAGTTTTGTCACTAAATAGTCAAATAAATATAAAAACAATAAAAAGGTTGGAAATTGCTAATAAATTTTCAACTTGTGAATAAAAACAAAACAAGGTTAAAATATTTTAAACTATAATGACATAAAAACTTCAGTCTTGTTTTTTATGTGATTTGTCTATACAGAAAAATGTTTTGCATATTTCTCAGATTGTAGTTTATTTTTATCAAATTACTCAAAAATAATTAAACTGCAATTATGTATTATAGGAAAAACACACCAGGAAACTTAGAATTAATGTAATAAAGAATTAATTTTATAACTCATCACATAAATGTTTGTTTCCTAATGATCGGATTAGATAAAGATGCACAAAGGTAAATGAATGGACAACAAAAAGTGTTGCTAATTTTATTGTGTTGATACAAGGAAAAAATTGTTTTCTGAATGAAAAAATAATGTTCAAATGTGTGTTTGATGATTAAAGACCTAACTTTTATTAAAATGTATAGGTTTTATGGGATGTAAAGGAATGAATTTCACAGCTGGTACTTGATAAGAGTAAATTGAGGGGAAGAGTTATGTAGAAGAGAAAAAAGGAAAGACAGAATCAAAGTTTCGGAAACACCATAAATTTGGTGTTTAGTTTCTCACATCAGACCTACCATGATAAAACAGAAAAATAGAGTACCTAATTTGTTGCTCAACAATAAACTTATATTTTCAGAACCTGCTTCAGTTTCTGCACAATCGGTACCAGGGAATCGCATCACTTCTCCATCCCACCACTCTTGGTTCTGACTACGCATCCAAACAGACGTCTCTTGACCAAAAAAGGTGCTTTTTTTTGGTCAAGAGGGATTATCGTCTCTGTTCTTCTCTCAGATAGGGGGAACGTCAGTTCTCCAGATGTTTACTTTGGGCCTGTGGACTTTGGTTCAATTTGTTGGCATTTAATTTTGAATGGGTAGAGCTTGGCTAAAAGTCAAACTCAGGATACACAAAAGTTTTTAATCGGGAGCTAATTTTTATTCTGGTCACTTGAGTCTCCAAAGAGGAAAGAATGTTTTTTTTAATCATTTCCATTTTTAATCAGTTTCTAATTACCTGCCAGAGCACCCAGTCAGTGATCAGAACTAATTAAAAGAGGTAGACTCTGAAAACAGGATTTGCTGAAGGATTAGATCTTCATGCTCCATATAATCTGTTAAATCCTGTGTAGAATGAAAGATTGTTTTGTTAAATAACTGCATTAGGTAGCAATTTGACAAGCAATGGAACACAGATTGTAAACTATTTAAAACAAAGATAAGATACCTGTGTGAAATGAAGTGAACAGTTTAAAATAAGTAACAACTTTCCTTCCCTCTCCTAAAATCAGATGACCCCTCCCAGCACCTGAAGTGTCTTACTGTGCCTGTGGTGGACGATATGACTTGTTTGAATACCTTCCCTTCATGTCTGTTCTGGGGTGTCATGGTCTGTGCTGGTCAAGCAAACACAGATAACTGCCTGGTGAGCATTGACACGAAGCAGAGATACTGATGCTGACTGATTCTGATGCTGTCCACCTCCAGAGCTGTCTTCCAACAAATAACCTTCAGTTTTAACAAAGTGTTATGTTGTGTCTATTTCAGACTGGTAGCAGCAATGTGATGGTGTGTGCCGGTGAACTGCAGGGTTTGACATGGTTCAATCACGGCTGCGAGGATCCAGCTCACCCCACAGTTTACACCAAGATGTGTGAATACACCCACTGGATTAAAGAAGTGATGAGCATGTATTCTCCCGAGACTACCACTGCTTTGCCCTGGACAACATAAGGCAGGATTGGCACATACATCTGCATTTAATATGAGGAGACTATGTTTTTCTAAAGATCGCTCCTCATAACTGGAAATATTTTCTTGCTATGTGGTTTGTGTTGAGATTTAATGAGATTCTCTGTAAATAAAAGACACTTAAATGTTTCCTGTTGTTTTGATTTTATCCATTTTGGTTTACCACTTTTGGCTGCTTCCTACAAAGGTTTCAAAGACTTTTGTTTTGCCTCACAAACTGAAAACCTACAAGCATGATGCTGCTTCTGCCTTGTTTTCTTTGCATAGTGTATTCCAGTTCACCACTGCTTCTTCATTGGACCATTTTTAATAGCGCTACAGCTGCTCTGACCCAGTGGTCTAGTTATCACACTCTGGCCCTTGTAAAGCTCTCTTATTTTTGGCAATGTTCCACTGGGAAAGCTTGAGTCCTGCCATCCATGTGTATGTTATTGTGACCTATAACACATAAAAAAAAGAATGGTTAATGACCATGTTCAACCATTTTAGATGGTTTTGGCCTCTTTCAGAAGAATAATGATCCCTGCCCAAAAGTAAAGAATGTTTTGGGAATTGTTTGAAGAGCACCACCATGAGCTTAATGTGTTGGTTTGGCTTCCAAATTCCCAAGGTTTCAGTCTAAATGTACATCTTTGGAATGTCCTAGACAAACACTTCTGATCCACAAAGGATACATGTTGCAAATTACTGAAAGATCTGCTGCCAATATCTTATTGCCAGATACAAAAAACCATTTTACTTCCACAATTAGGTTTTTAAAATACAGAAAATAATACAACTTTAAAGAAAAATGATGGATTAATTTAGTCTATGGTATGTTGCAGAAAACAAAATGCACAATCTTCAACGTAATGGCAAGAAAAAAGTTCTAACTGGCACGTTCAACATCATTCTACTGTGGAAATTTAAATTATTCCCTAAAAAGATCTATGCCATTGTGGAATCAATACCTCAAAGGGTCTGGACTGTTTTGGCAGCAAAAGCAGGGAAATTATAGTAATAGGTAGGTGGTCATGTCGTTATTTTTATCATGAGAGGCCAAAAAACAATTCTTGAGAGAAAGCAGTGCAACAAGAAATTAACTGGATTAATTTAGCTCTTGCCAAATCATACTGACCATTCAAAGCACTTCACACTAGAGCCACATTCATCCGTTTGCACTCACAAATAAGCATACATGTGAATAGTGACACAAAGATGAAAAGGCAACTTGGGGTGAGATGCCTTGCCCATGGGCACAAGCGCATGTGATAAAGAGTAGCTGGAATAAAACCTGCAACCTTCTAATTGGAAGAAAACCACTCTGCACATTGAGCCACAGTCGCTCCAATTGTTTAAAGTCTATCCTTCTAGCGGCTGAAAGGGACAAAATAAAAGATCACTATGCAGAAGATATTACAGGGCTTTCTAATAGATTGCTGGATGTTATTGTATCTGATAAGGTGTCTCAAATGTCATTTCTATCTCTCACAATGGATTGTGTCTGGAAATTTTTCTGCCAGGACTGGAAAATGCTGCAATAATAAAAGGCACAGCTAGAGGGCGGTAACGCCTAATGATTCAGGCACAGCGAGCTGACAGAAAGTGTGAACAGGTGATGGAAATTCTACATTTTTAAGGTTTTTCTGTGAAGTCTACAAACACGCCCAGCCATTTGCGAAAGAATGTTACAGCCATAAACACATGGATGTGATCTAATATTACCGAGAAACAAGAAAACCGGGGGAACACATGGGGTAAGTCAGAGTTTCACATGCAAACACACCAATAGACACATACATGCAAAGTGAATGCCAGCTGTGTTCATAATCACCCAAAACAGAGGGACAACTCTGCCATGTGCTTTCAGCATTTCTCTCCTGATCTGCACCCCCTCTTTTCCTGTTTTTGCACCTCAGTGGGAGAAAGAAAGAAAGCAAACTGAGGGGTAAGTAGGATGTCACTTCAGAAATCAGTGTTGTATTAATTGGTGTGATAGTTTAAAGCACTTTTGTGCTTCTTTTTTTCTATCAATTTGAAATATCACATTTCATAATTAAAACATACAACTGAATGCTATTGCTATTATATTATTATTAGCACCATAAGATAATTATTCCCTTAAATAATAAACCAAAAAGAACTGGTGGGAAATCTGAAAGGATTTTTAATAGCTGTAATAATCCTTGATAAACTTTATCTCTGACCTTTCGGTTATGTTTCCAAAACGGGGTTGTGACTTGTAAAATAGCTCAGGCTAGTGAGGGTTGCAGTGCATGAGAGCTTGTACTGGCTTCTTTTTCCTGGAAAAATTTTGTACTTATTATTATATAATAAGTGTGCCGGTCAACAAAATTGTTCCACATTTTCACCATTTGTTACTGTGTTCTAACTCTGGTTCTTCTTCCAACGTGCATTCAGAGGCCCAACAGTCTAGTGAGATTTTGTATTCACTTACATTGATCTTGTCATTAAGATGTGTTTGAGCAGGAACATTAAAATGTGACAAAAGTCAAAATAAAAAATCTGCATTCTTTGCCACAGCACACTACGTCAACAAACAACTTAAAAACATAATCCACAAAAAAACTAGGCAGGAAGTAATGAGTCCCTGTAGCTAAAACCACTAATTCTTTATGGAACCCTTTACCACAACCTTTTCGATGTTTTAACATTCTTCTCAACTAAAAATTAACTCATGGAGATCATAGATAAAACGTCACTAAAAGTTAAACATTGAAATGGAGCCTGCAGGAATCATGAAAGTCCCATTCATTCATTAAATTAATCCATTCAGGAGTCGACATTGACCTCTAGCAAATCTAAACGTGGGCCAACAGTTGTCACCTTACTCAGTGCGTCTCAAATGCCTTACTGGTGTCAAAATGTCAATAACTTCCAAAATGAGATTCCTATTTTCAGTTGGTAGCCACTAACCAAAAGTATCAATACTGATGTCATTTAAACAACACATGGATGTTTCTTTTGCATTTTATAACTTTAATTTAAAATTTGCTTCAACACAATCAGGGTCTGCACACATAATGTTGTTTCTGGGCGACAAATCTTCCACTAATATCTCTCAGACTTGTTAGACTTAACATGTTGACCTCTCCTAATGGTTAACTTTTGCTCTTTTCGTTCCCTTTACACTCCCTTTAAAGAAACAAATTATAAATTGTAGCTAAGTTTCTAAAGGTCCTCCCAACCTCCTCCTCTGTCTTTTGGCAGCCATAACTCAGGCGTAAAAGCCTGGCTTACAGCGAAAACAAATATCACCCTCATTTGTCCAAACCTCTTTCGTAGAAAAAAAAACAAACTGATGAATGAGGGAATTAAAGTGAATGATGACCCAAAGGAGGAAATATTTTTCTTAGGTTGTGACAGAGCTTATCAGTGGTGCATGCGTACAATTTCTGCAAAGCAAACCCAGGGCGTCTTCCTCCATTCTTCCATCTCCCTTCATTGCTCCATTTCTTTGGCAAACTGTCACCATCACTCACTGACGGCTTACATTCCCAGCATTCCCATGGCACCTGGCTCACAAGTGGCAAACAAGTGCACAAACCAGGCAAAAGTGCACAAAGCAAGTAAACTTTTTCACTAACATCCCTCCGTCAAATATTTTCACTTCCCCAAAAACTGACAGGTCTTTCTCTCACAGATGAAAATTAATAGGGTGAGCTGGCTTACAGTACATTAGCTCAAACTGATGCATGTGTGTAAGCGTGTGTTTCACTGCATTAGGCTCACTGAGGATAGCACAGGCCAAGTCAATCATGCTGGATCTCTCCCTGTTGTCCAATTGAGACCTGCGGCTCATCAGGGGAGATAATTAGTCTGAAGAGCTTTAATGATACTTGCCTAATAGCTACGAGAGCACACTGAGAGGCAGCAGTGTGTATGTGCACACCGCCATGTGAGATGCGGAGAGAGCGCAGATGTGGGATGCGTCTCTGAAAGGTGGTGAGTAAGCGAATAAGTGACTAAAATCCCGGCTTGTAAATGCATGCGTTTATGTGTGTTTGTGTGCATGCATTCAGAGGGTGATAATATTCAGACTGATGAGATAATGAACGCTGGGGCTATCAAGCTCCAACCCACACATTTGCAGAAACACTCAGAAGAGTCTTGCAGCTCCCTGGCTCCTTGTTAGCAGGGAGCTTTTCGTTTGTTGATGCCTCCTGCACAGAGCAACCTTGACACAAACCGAAGAAACATAGCAAGTGGGAGAGACAGAAAAATATCGAGGTTCAGGGGATTGGATTATCTATGCATACTGAAAATTGTTGCGAATATAAATGAGCATGTGCACTTTGCTAGAGACAAGCAGTTTAGTAAATACTGTTACAAAGCACACTGCAATGCCTTGGCTCATATTTTGGTTTCTGAGCCTGGAAACAAAAAAAATACTAACATTTATGTATTCTCTCATCATTTTTAAGATGTTTTCCCAAAATTCTAATTTAACAAAGTGGAATCCAATAAATGGTAAAATGTTTTCCATTTGGTACTATAATTTATTGAACAAAAATAATGAAAAAAGAAAAACAAAATCATTCAGACTGTAAATTTATAATTGTCTCATATTCTCATGAAACCTTCCAAATGCAATAAAACTGAATCTTCTGAATTAAAAATGTTGTCTATAAATAAATAAGCAAAGAGATTTGGGAGATGTTTCAAACAAGTCTAATATCAGTGTAGAAGAAAGTCACTAAATATTTCCTCAAATGTATCATGTTTAGGGCTGTTGTAAACTAATATTTTAGTAATCGAGTAATCTATCGATTATTTTTACAATTAATCTGGTAATCGGATTAAAAAAAAGATAAAATAAAACATTGGTAAATCTAACATAACAGCAGTGTTACTATCGCATATCAACATCAGTCCAATTTTTCACATTTGAGCTTCTCT
>CAEGAE010068144.1:0-31227 GCA_903067095.1 Girardinus metallicus | reverse complement strand
TATATATATATATATATATATATATAAAAATAAACAAAAAACAAACAGTGGCTTAGGCTACTCCAAGCCTCAAGTACTGTCATGCATGGAAAGGAACTGTTCAAAAGAATCCAACTGTTCAAGAATGTCACTAAATAAAACCTAAGTAGCAGTGAAATTACATGTGTCATGCGCATTATATGTGTCACTCGAATATGATAGCAAATTGGGTAACAATTGCTACTTAAAATCTTTTCCTTAGCTACCCTCTTAAAATTTCAATACAGTACATGCCTCCAGGAAGAAATCGTTTCTGAATAGACAAGAGTCCAGACCTTGCGTATGAAGCAAAGTGTAGAACGAACCAGACTAAATTATGAGTGGCATGGGGTGAAACTGGATTCAAACTGGTCAACCAATAAGTTTTTATTTTTCTCTCTGTTCACAGGTTTTAGGGTAAAAAGGTGCATGAAACATAAAATAGTTATTTGCTCTCATGAATAAATATCAAAAGAACATGGTTTGACGGCTGTGCTGCCTCTTTGGCAACTTCATATAAATGCATTATTTAAAATGTGAAAGCCTAAGACATTATGCTTCCAGGCCAACACTTTCTGGTGTTCTTTTATAAGTTCTTCTTCTTTGTTTCTGGGCAGGATCGCATAATGTAGAGAGATGAGAAACAGTACCCAAGGCCGTTAGCACTTATCCCTGGAGGAAAAAAAAGTTCTTTGACATTTGCTGTGCTGAGAACAGTGTTTTGTAAACAAAGTTGATTGAATTCAATATAAGACATTTGGCTGGGTGTAAAGCACAATGCTGCTTAACAGCTGCTGTGACTGCCACGGTGGGAACAGGCTACAGTGGTTCTCATTAAAATAAAATTATCTCTGATAGATGTTTCTTAAAATGTTTCCCTCAGCTACCCTCTTAAATGATACCTGAGTGTAATGTTACTGGACACAAGAATGTGCAGCGTTATGCTTGAAGTTGTTTTTTTAAGCCAGTGTTGTCACTACCACACTCCACTAACTATATGGAAGAGGGTTTGACACAAGCATTCTTTGAAAGCAAAGAAGAGGCAAGACACCAGCCAAAGCCATTAACAATGGCAAACTTTAGTTGCTGTTTGCTTGGATAGGACAAAAGAGAAATGTCAGCTCAGATCACTACAATCAGTAGCTTATGTTTTTTGAGCATTTCTGAAAACTACTAGATGGAATAAAATCTTTTGCCCACAAACGTAGTTTTGCAGTTACAAAAAATAAATAATAATGATAATAATTAAAAAAAAAGAATAACAAAACAAGTGTAAACACAGTAAAAGGCAAAATCGCCTCTTAGGGTTTTAACAGGTTTACACCATTTTGTGCACACCCTTGTCACTTAGTGAGGTTGGGAGCGGTGCTGATGCCTATCTCCAGCTAACGTTCCGGGTGAGAGGAACATTAGCTGATCTGTCGCAGGGTAACACAGAGACAGACAGGACAAACAACCGTGCACTTTAGAGATGTTTTTGGACTATGAGAGGAAGCCGGAGGACCCGGAGAGAACCCACGTGTGAGAACATGCAGAAAGACCCGGGCTGAGAATTGAACCCAGGACCTTCTTGCTGCAAGGCAACAGTGCTACGAACTGCGCCACTGTGCCAAGGAGTTCCTGAGAATTAATTAAAAACAAATGTGGTTCGTATAACAGGCAGCAAATTTTTATTTAATATTTTCCTTTGGGTAATTAATGAACTAGCAAACTTGGAAATCAAAGTTTTGTGTTTTTGTCTTACCTATTCAATCTTCTTGGTTTTCAACTAGGATAGCGTTAATTAAGCAAGTGTAAGGCATTTCTGTCTTGTGCAACATGATACATCAGGTATTTATAAGAGGTAGTAGTACTGCAGCTGTTTATTAATAATAATTTTATCCCAAGTCCAGGAGCATATAAAAATTTAAAATAATTATTATTGTAATTATTCTTATTACTTTTACTACAACTTTTACTACTACTATGAATAATAGCAATAATGACAATAATAATAATAATAATAATAATAATAATAATAATAATAATAATAATAATAATAACAACAATAATAATAATAATAATAAGTATTATATTATGATAATAGGCATTATTATATTATTATTTATTTTTTTGATTCTGCATGCTTCGACTTACCTGCACTGTGCTGCTGATATACCTGATTTTCCCACTGAGGCACAATAAAAATAATAACTCCCAACAGATCTAAGTTATCTCGCAGAGTTGAATGCTATGAAGTGTTTTCATGTCTGTGAGCAATAATAAAAACATAAGACAAACTTTACTTCTATAAGGAATTATTTCCCCATCCACATGTTTTACACAGAAAGTGATCAGTCAGAAAGTCCATATACTTTGCTGAGGTCATTTTCACACCTTCAGGGACCCTAAAAGGGCTGACCAATGATTCTCTCCCCATGATTTTGGCCCAAAAAATGACTCCACCACCTCCTTGCTGACGTCACAGCTGTTTTGGGATGTGGTGGTCATCCACCACCAATCCACTACTGTGTCCATCTGGACCATCCAGGGTTGCACAGCAGTCATCAGTGAACAAGTCTGTTTGAAAATTAATCATGTACAGCTGGGCCCACTGCGACCATTTCTGCTTGTGAGCTCTGGTTAGTGGTGGCCGAATAGTAGGTTCATGCACAACAAGCCTCTGGAGGATCCTCCACCTTGAGGTTCTAGAGGCACCAGCAGCTTCAAATAACTGTTTGCTCCTTTGTAAGGGCATTTTAGCAGCTGCTCTCTTAATCTGATGAATTTGTCTAACAGAAACCTTCCTCATTATGCCTTGATCTGCACAAACCCATCTCTGTTCTGAATTATCCACAAATCTCTTCACAGTATGATGATAACGCTTCAGTTTTCGTTAAATATCTAATGTTTTCATACCTTGCCATATGGCACAACACTATCTGATGATTTTCATCAGCAGAGATTTCTCTTTCCCATATTGCTTGAAACCTGTGGCCTGCTTAATAATGTGGAACATCCTTCTTAAGTAGATTTCCTTTAATTGAGCTCACAGACAAACTAATCAACCCTCTGAAATTAATTATAGTGATTCCAAAAGCCCTGACACACAATACCATCTATAAATTTAATAGCACAACAAAAAATTCAATCTTTATGACACTTAAATCCAATTTGCATAATAATTTGGAACACAGTGTATATGTTCCTGCTTCTTTATTTGTCATTAAACATAGTAGTAAACTCTGTCAGTATGCTGCTATTTATATTAGTTTGTATTGTGTATAAAAACTTTATCTTGTTGGCCCAAAGTCTTTGTGAATTTATGGAGATGTAAAAAAAAATGGCACCAATAAGGAAAAAAAATGGTTCATTGAGAGATGAGATTCCTGTATTACCCTTTAAAGCTAGTTTTCTAGTATGTTTGGCAGCACTTTTATTAATTCTTACTGTAGCCTCAAGTTAAGACAAGGGTTGTGTGGCAACTGTGTGTAGACTGCAGATTTTGAAATATATCTTGGTATAGATGTATGATTGATGTGAAAAGATCAAATACAATCTGTTTGATCTTTAGGTCAAGACTTTGTTAGACCACACTTCAGTCTCAGTGAGCAGTTTCAGGTAAGATGAAAGTCTCAGTACACTGACAGAATAATGCAAATTTGAGATTTATAAAATACAGATTATGCAAGGATTCCCCTTTTTGTTCCAGAGACATTGCAACAAAACAGATGAACAAGATGACCTTGAGTTTATAAATTGCTAATAAAAACATCAAAACATCAAAGAGATGTGAGAAATTTGTCTCTGGAAACACCAGCAAACCTAAAACATAACAAAATAATAACGGATCAAATGACATTGCAGGCTGCACAGTGGAGCAGTTGGTAGAGCTGTTGCCGTGCAGCAAAGCCCGGAGTCTTTCTGCATGGAGTTTGCATGTTCTCCCTGTGCCGGCGTGGGTTACTCTCCGGGTACTCCAAAAACATGACTAAATTCTCCCTAGGTGTGAGTGTGTGTGAATGGTTGTCTGTTTCTGTGTTGCCCTGCGACAGAGTGGCGACCTGTCCAGGGTGAACCCTGCCTCTCTCCCGGAACATTAGCTGGAGATAGACACCAGCAACCCTCCTCAACTCACTAGGGGCAAGGGTGTACAGAAAGTGGATGGATGGATGACATTGCATCCCTGGATTTTATTTCACAATTTTGCTGTATTTCCACAGAATTGTTGTGTCACATACATATGAAATCATCAAAATGCCCTGTCATTTCTTTTTTGTCAAATAAAAATGTTAAGGGAATGAAAGGTAATTGTTGGACTGAGGTGAGCTGTGGTCAGAGCTCAGAGCAGAGACTGTACTCTTTCAAAGGAAAAAGTAGAGATTGATGTTTTCAGTGTTTAGATTCTGACCTAGTCATCTGCAATCTGCACTTATACCTAGCTTGGCTTTTTTGATATTTGTTTTTAAATGCGTATAATTTTGTAGAATACAGAAAGACATAGAACCCCAATTCTTTTAATATAAAATCTGAATGTTCAGTGAAAGCTCCTTGTCTGTTCTAATTTGATCTGACTGATCCTTCCTTGTTAATATTAATTAGAGTTGTAATGCCTCCTATTAACGCTTGCATATTACAACGCTCATGATCTGAGACAGAGCTAAAATAGAACTGAAAATAGCAAAGGCAAGATCATTTATATGTAGAAAGCTACGCATTACAGAGACAAATGCAGGAGCAGACTAATTGAGGCAACGTAATTTGTCAATTAGGTATAATTTATTTTCCAAGGCTATGCTGCTGTCTTCCTCTGATTCAAATATAGTTCTTTATGATAAATTCAATCAAATGGTACTTTGCGGTTAAACACTAGATGTAATGTTCTCATTAAATTTTTAAAAAGACAAGAAATTTGTCACTTAAACATTTATCTCAGTGACCAAATATCCTTCCACAGTTAAGGTACTCTACATGCAGTACAGGAGTCTTTTTCTTTATGCAAATAATACCACAGATTTAAGATTGGTTCTCAAAAATGTTTCGTTTTTTTCACAATCACATAGTTGACAATGCCTAAATAACATTTCTTTTTTTATATGTCAGATTTCAAAATTAATCAACTAATAATTTTGTCTTGAATACCGTTGCAGTGTTGTGTTGAAATTTCAGTCAGCACCTTGTACGTTCCACTGGTGATCTTATCTGCTTCTATTTACAGTTTTATGTCTTTCCAACATGGGCAGACATTTTAATTAAATAAAGAGATGAATAAACCAATATAGATACTTTGATTTGGTAGGGGAAACAGTATTAGGAAAACCTATAACACCTATAAGAGTTGAAGAAAGTAAAACAGAAGCAGGCTAATGTTGCATTAAAAGAGAAAGGGACAGTCGGGGACGTGGCATGGAGCCAGAGATCATCAATGCTCCCAGTTGTATATCAACTTCCAAACTGAATCCCATTGGACAACAGTGATCCGACCACAGAATGGTAACAAATCTTCTCATCTGGAATTCTGTCTTGGTGACCTGATGTGTTGGCCTGAAGAATGAATTTTGTCAAGGTCAAGAGATGAGATGAAGACCCTGAGGAAGTTTATGGAAGGTAAACTAAAATCTATCTCTGCTTACATAAGGGTAAGATATACAGAGGGTTGTCAATTCTCTTTTTATTTCTGGGAAAGTTAGAGAAAAAATTATTTAGGTACAGTTTTTTTCCTTTTTATGAGATTAAAGAGAAATATACCAAATAAGAAATTTTCTAACAATGTATATGTGGATAATGTATTATGTGTTTACAGGTTCTTTGTGGAATTTATTTTGTAATGTCATATCTCCTAAAGCTAATATTGTATGCATGAATAGTTTGCAATAAATGTCTAATTTTAAATTCTAAAAACGAAGAGTGCTTCTTAATGCTATGAAAAGTGCATAAATAGATATGAGGTACTTTGTAGTTCTGTAACTGATAAAGAAAGAAAATGCATAACAGATTCCTGACGAGTGAGGCAAATGACAAAGTATCTTTGTGTTGTCATCATCAAATTTGTAGATTATATTGTCTGTTTTTCACTGCCCATTTGTAAAAGCTGTAATTAAATTTAAACTGTTTGCCTACCTTATTTATCTAGTTATAATTTAATTATGACTGATTATACACTTATTTCGCAAGAGCTTTAAACTAAGATCTTATACAGGGTCTCTTGGAACACTACTTATTTATAAGCACCATTATAAAATGCCCATTTAAATATCAGCTAGTGATTGGAGAACAGTTTTAACAACAATGGTTTTATCTCAGTAAGAGAGTATTGTAGAAAGTTTACTTAAGTCTCAACAGACGGTTTGGCAGATGCGTTGTTTGATCATAATCATAGTTTCTAGATATTGTGCTTCTTAACATCAACTACTGTAATACATGTAGTTGCTTTAAAATATGCAAAAATAAAGTAGTCATATTCAAATCCTTATTTGTTTACAACTTACACATAAAGTCACAAAGCCATAACATGCATCGTACATTATATTTTACTTATTGTATTTTTATCACAAAATGCATTTATTTAACCCTCAAATGACCTTTACAATTTGGAGAGAAAACAATGATGACCAATTTTCTGATTCCATACAAATGATATCTAGATGTTTATTTAAAGTGACCTGATATTTCAAAGGGAACATGATGCCTCACATTTTAACAAGGAAGAGAAACAGGCTGATAACAAGATCAATCCTAGTCACTGACCAGTCTAAGTAACATTCTGCAAACTACACACTATTACAACAGAAAACTGGTGTGCCCATGAAAATGAAGTATTTGCCTGTGTGGAAAATTTAGCATTAATTTGTATTGTCAATGAAGCACAGATGCATTGGTTGTTTCTAATCCTCGCATTTTGTCAGCATTTTGTACATTTCTTCACAATAGTGTCTAATACAGCTGTCTATGTTAGTGAGTTTCTTCCATGGTGTTTACATGTAATCTGCTGTTGTTCACTTTTCCTGCAAATGATTGAAGCTATTCAAATCATTGATTGGAGGGACCTGTGAAAAAGATGATTATGCAATCATTGCTACCCCTTTGTTATCACTTTGATGGTATGAAAATTACATTTTAAGTCAATCCTATCTGAAGTAAATTGTAAATCACTCTTGTAATTTTGATTCAGCGTTTAGAATAGATGATTTAATTTGTTTCCCCACTCTCATTGATATTAGTAAAAGCCAGTAAAAGTGATGAAATCAACTATCTAAGCCACAAAGGCATTCCTGTAGATCCTCTCCTACAGCTGGCATGTGTGTATGACTTTACCATCTTATCGGAGTCTGACATTTCATATTGAACTGGTACAAATGGCATTTCCCCAGACAACTTGTTAACTTTTAAAGGTTGATAGATCCAATACACATCCGCCTCATATGCAGTGGATCATGCTGAAAAACAAAGCTTTGAGATTAGCTGCTGTCAACTCTAGGATGAGATGTGCCATCTTGAGGAGCAAAATGTGAAAACTATCCATAAGGCGAAATTGAACATATTGATTTAGAAGCATCTATTGAAAGAAAAAAAATGCTCACAGTCCTCCAGCACACCTGCTACCATTTTTGTACAGTGACTGCAAATGATGTGGACACTGACGTCAATCTATCTCCAAGTAATTTTGCTCTACTCAGTGACTCCATAAAAAGAAGTGTTCATTCAGTGAAACTATTGAACCACACTCCAAAATGTAGGAAGAAACCTTTTTATTATCATTATTTAAATGAGAAGATGTAAAATAATTAATGTAGTTATGCTGCAAAATAAATATGTACATATACACATCTTCTTTTTTACTTTGAAAGGACATTCACAGACTGATTTAAAGGATGTACAATCCATTTTACAATTTTAGAGTGCTAAATAGTTCCATATGTGACTCATCCAGCTTCATCTTGATTACTATATCATAACCTTCTTTTGCTATCACTACGTTTTGTCATTTTCCATACATCCATTTTTGTAACTCTGAAACTGAAGAAAAGATGTTACTGATAATATTATGCAATGATTAAAAACTCATAACTCAGTGCACAAATTAAAGCCTTGATAACAGAAAGATAGATTTATTACTCATATACAGTTTTAAACAAATGCCTACAAAACAAAACAAAAGAACAGATCATATAAATGGATATGACAGAAAACTGTTCTCCATTATTAAGTTTACAAGATGTAAAAATAAAGCAGTTTTAGCTTTACTTTAGACAGGATTTCATGATGTTTACACTTACATTACACCATGTATGCAAATCTTTGCATACGTGGTCCTTTGTTTGAGCTATTTCAGTTGTTAAATATTATTTATCAAAGACAGCTTTTGTTTTTTACCTGTTCAAATTAAGGTTAGTAAAATGACATAAAAATCTGATCTGGTGAACCTTTTTGTGCCATGGTAAGGAAACAATTCCCTCTTGAATGTGAATTAAAAAATTATATATCTATATACTAACTCTATAAAAATCTACATTTGTCTCTTTGTTTCCTTCCTTCTTTTGTTTTTTTCTTTCATTTTCTTACTTTCTCCACTTCTTTCCATGTACCCCTTGATAATGCATCGCTCACTCTTCCATGATGTGGTGTAACACGTCCAATGAACAGGAACTGGAGAACAGGAAAAATATATTGTTTACCTGACTCAAAGGTACACAAACAAATTATGACACATTACTTGTTTTGAGGGGAATAGACTGACATGAAAGTCCAGTTTAGACCTTAATTTTTTACATCAACATCACATCTATTAATTACCAAGATGTCTCAGCTCTGCATTTGTGCTGATTATGAAATGGCCGTAATGTCATAGGGGGAATAGTAGAGGAGAAAGACAATGACAATCTATCAGCAAATATACATCTGATAAAGAAAAATATAATGCGTGAGGATTTTGTTGCTAGACAATAAACTTACTGATAAATATAGAATAAAGAAAAATAATTGTTGTTGTCTCAGTTTATTTGTTAATTTATATATCAACTGAGTCTTTATTACTAAAAATCTTATTTTGTTGCCCATACCCAGTTTGTAATATTAAGCTAAATTAAAATCAATAATATGAAATATTACGTTAAAAAAATTGCTAATTTCAGACTAAGGCTACATATACAAGTCATAGGCTTAGTAATGACTCATCTCAGCAAATGTGTCAATTAGTTGTACAAACACGGAGAATTATATTTTTATTTGATCGCTGCTGATTTCTGTAAAAGAAGGATAAAAACAAGCTAAGTAGAGTGCCAAGGTAAATGTGTAAATTAGAGTGTTTCAGATTTAAGTTTTTTAAATGAAAACTAATCCCTAATATCAAAAATAATGGCACAAAATTAGATTTAAAAAAATGCAATGCTAAAACACACAAGTTGGAAATAGCAATTTAAAAAAAATGGTGTCTTACACATTTCAAAAACACTACAACTCAATGTAGCAAACACAACAATAGACTCACCAAACTAACCCATTGTGACAATAAAAGACAGAATCACACATCAAAGACGACAGCTTTATTGTCCCTTAAAAGAATGAAAGTGAAGAAGAAGTGACAGCTGTGTTAGTAAAGACTATCTTCCCATAAAAACAACCCCGTAGGTCATTTGAGCAAGAGGCTTATTACAATCCATGGTTGTTTTTTATTATGACAAAGTCCTCTTGCGGCCATAGTAATTTTTGACAAAAGAAAAACAGAATGCAAGGTGATAAAGTTGCTTTGACTCTCAAAGTTTGATTCGGAAGCATGGATGGATAAAAATGTTGAAGCTATGTCAACACTTTATTTACTGTTGTCTAGATCAGATCAGTTTACAACTTTTGGAGGTTCAATTAACTCTTGGGAGCAGCTGACTTCAGTATTGAACACCTCACCTCTATTAACCGTATGCTATAGTGGCTGTATAAAACATCATTATATGATCTCTTCCATTCCAGTATTTACACATAGTTTGAGAGATTTCTTCACATTTTTCAAGTTTGTGTCAGATATCAATTAGTGAATTATAGAACAAGCATGGAAAAATAAAAAGTATAATTTGAGATTTCAAATTATAATGATTAGATTTCTATCTTGTCCTAACATTTTATAAAGCTATTGTCAAGCATACAAAAATGCATGCTACAAGTTCTACCATGCCATATTTACTAAGCAAAGATAAGCAAAGCAGAAGCTTGTGAAAATAGATGCACGTCTCAAAACTTCACTTGAA
This sequence comes from Girardinus metallicus, assembly GCA_903067095.1. NCBI lineage: Eukaryota > Metazoa > Chordata > Actinopteri > Cyprinodontiformes > Poeciliidae > Girardinus > Girardinus metallicus. The sequence continues at coordinate 20,992 of CAEGAE010068144.1, read as the reverse complement.
AAACTTACTTACAATTTAAAGAGTATGTATTTTCTTTTTAACTATGTATTCTCCATTGCCTACATCTATTCTCAGTAATTATTCTAAATATTAATAATACCTCATTTTTGTTTAGTTAACTTACCTTACAGATTTGGATTAAAGTATTCTACACCTTATTATCACTCAAATATCAATATTTACTATTTACCAGCATTTATTTCTTCTTTGCCAGTGACTCCTTGCATTGTCCTGCATTTACAGTCATATTCAACAAATTAAATTATTGAAAAGTTTATTCTCTAGGAGATGAATACTATGTAGATTAATTACACACATGCTGATGTTTTCAAGCCTTTGTTTTTGTAAATATGATACTTTCCTGCTTACAGTTAATGAAAACATGATATTTCCAAATAAAATATTAAATCAGTCTAACAAATCTCATCCAAACTCATTCAGCTGAAGTCAAGATATATGTTTCCTTTTACGAAGGTGAACACTTAAAATGGTTTGGCAAAGTTTATTTAGGATTTGTATTATAGTGTTGTTTTTTCTTAGTGGGTGGGGGAGAAAATGTATTACTTTATGTCTGTGTGAGTGTTGTGTGTGTGTGATTGCTTGTCTTATTTGTTTCTGTGTTGAAATAATGTAATGGAAACCTGTTTAGATCATACCTTGCCTTTTGCCCTTTGACAGCTGGAAGTTTTCTGGCCCCTCTCCAACCCTGAATAGGATTATGAAAAATTGTCCAACCCTATTTTTTGCTCCTCTTGCTTTTTACATTCCTCTATATATGATCAAAAGACTTTTGACTGCTGAACTATTGTAATTCCACTGTGTTTCCTGGGTAAGGATCAAAAGAATAATATTTTCTGTGGTTAAAGAAATAAAGAAAAATTCTAACAACTTCTCAGTGTGGATCACCACTCAGACAAAGATAAAAGCTGTGGGAAATAATGAAGAAATTTCAATAACCCTAACACAGGTATAAACAAAACTCATGAACTATAATGATAAGTTTTACAGTTGAGTCTATGCCTTAAGATTTGCCAATACTTTTCATCTGACTAGAAGTATTGGCATTGTTTCATATTAGCCCAGCCAGCTTTTTAATATCAATTTGATGATCTGTGAAGCAACATGAAGATGATGGTTACAAGTCCTGTCAACCTCAAATACCTCAATACCAATGGAAACATGCAACATGCTGATCGGCTAAGAAAGGATAACTTACAAAAATCAGATTTCCACTTACGGTTTTGAAGAATGTAGATTATTTTGACATGCATATAGGTGTATGTATAAGAACATATGCATATATCTGAGTATTCATTTATTTTCCTCTGGTTTGCACTGTATTGATTCCCCCAAATCCAACCATTACCTGGGTGTTCACTCTCTGACGATCTCTCTCAGTCCCCTTCTGGAACGGATAACAAGAAAACCATTGCAACAAGCACCACTCGACACCACATACCGATCCCAGCCTCCGTAGGTATGCTCACCTCCTCCCTGAAAACTCCACCACTTTAACAGCACTCCTTTCCCCCCCGGAGCCTGGAAGAACTATGCATTCATTCTATGGTGACAATAACTTGTTCAAAACCTTTATTGTTGTATGTACTTGTTGCCTGCACAAGGGTCTCACACAGAATCATCATAGAATCCCAATCTTGAGAAAAACGAACACAGCATTTAACCCCCCTACACTATTATACCATAGAAAAGGTCAGTCAACAACAAACAAATCATTGGATAGTTTTGTCCCTCGAAAACGATCAATGAGAATGAAAATTTATCACCACTCTATAAATTGCTTATTGTGATTTTGGTTTAGTTTCAATATCAACTTGTAAAAGTTACAAATAAAAGTAAATGTTGTTTCCTTGCATTGTCTTGGTTAACAAAAGAGCTATATCAAGCTATCATCAGACTTGTTCTGTGCATATCAGTAACTCACCTAGAGGTTCTAACTACTGAGGTGGATCAAGTAACAAGTTCAACTTCACCTTCACCTTACAAACTGCCTGCTTTTTATACATAGTACAGTAACAGATTAACACCCACAAAAAGAAAAAAAGAAAGATTGACAACTCATTAACATCTCCAAAATCTTCTGTTAATGTACGGTTACCGATTGTTGATTTTTGTTTTGCATAAAAAAAAATATAAATAAAAAAAAAAACACAAAACAAACAAAAAAAAATCTGTTATTGTATGTCCAATAGATAGCAGTTTCTCATCAATCACCTGTCACAAGATGGAGCAGCTTTGGACATCATGCTTTTTCTAAGACATATGACTTGATAACTTGAAAACCCACCTGTGATCATCCAGTTTATACTTAAAGTTCTTGTGCAAGACCTAATTTGTGAAGAAAATGAGCAGGCTTTTTGACACGAGCAACACCCGATTCAATGGGAACAATTGCATTATTATTATTCAAAAATACATACTATGCATTATACTGAAAGGGAAAAAGTGTTTGCTGCATAGTAAGGTTCAGCAGCATCTTTATTTCTTAATAGCCATCCCCTAAAAAATAGCTATCTGAGAAACTACTGTTGACCTTCTGCTGCTGTTCTATTAGGCTTGTGCTAAACTACTACATCTCAGTGTGGTTCACCAACAGCTCTTCAACACAGAGAATGGCTTCGGGGGGTCATTTTCACTATGCAGAAAATCATCTTCCACCCCCTGCCCTCCCTAAAGGAAATATACAGCTCTTGCTTTCTCAGGAGATTCTGCAGCATTCTGGCAGACCCATCCCACCAGGGGCATTACATGTCTGAACTGCCTCTGGGAGGCATTACAAGCCCCTTAAATCACACACAAACAGTTTATATCCCAGAGCTATCATGGCACTCAACTCTTTCAGACCCTAAAAGAAACAATGCAACACCCACAATTCTCTTTGCCTGCAAACAACAAGAAACAGAAAAAATAACAATCTATTGGTGAAAATTTCCACTGCTGTATCACAATAATATTATGTGAATGAAAAGCAACTGTAAAGGTGCCAAATTTAAACTTACTTCACTGGTAAATGATTTAATGATCCAGCACAAATGAGTAACTATAAACTGTGTTTCATTATAAGTCCATTAAAAGCTGTTGGATTCCATAAAACAGTCTATTAATTGAAATTGATTAGAGGGTGCAATTGGAGAACATTTTGTATGGGAAAAAGTCCTTGAGGTGCAGTTATTGGAATACCTGCAGCCACATTCAGCAAGCATGAGCTGAAAATGTCTTTCTTCTATAAACTTGTGTTCCCCTGACCAGGAGCAATTATGAGCAAAAAACTATAGAACATATTGAATGTCCTGTTGTGTTTTGCTGCCTTTTTTTTTATTGCCTGTCATAAAATGAGCTGCAATCTACAAAAAAACCCCAACAAAAACAAACATACACCTTGTCTGCAAAGGGAAAATAATAATTACTGAAATCACTAATTTAACCATCTGATTGTTAGTATGCATCCGAGTAATGTGCTTGTTCAGTTGAAAGTCCAAAGCTATTTTTTGAGCCGGAGTCCTCCCCAGTCATCCAAAAGTTAATAATTGTTTAGTGCACATCTTTCCAGTCCTACTCTTACCAGTGCTTTTGTCAGCATGAGCAAGACATTGATAAGAGCAGAGCAAAGCAATGACACATCCTGTAATAGAATCATAGATTCCAAGAGGACTTTGCACAAGCAAGATTTTGGTCTAACAACATCTCTGTAACAGTCTTTGCCTTACTGGAAATGTTCATTAGTCAAAATGGACTTTAATAAACTTTCCTTATGTCAAACATTTCTAGAATTTTTGGAGTGTATACACACGTTTGTGTTTTATATCCCCACTCTACCATCTAATAACACTATGAAGACTTTAGTTTTGAATTGCATTAGCATCTAAGCTTCACCTCATCATCAGCAATGTCCTCCAGACAGCCCTTCTTTGTTTAATGCTAACCATGGATTACTCTCTTGCCCTCCTGTCTGGTCTTTTGCTAATGCCTTGTAATGAGAAATTCTCAGTATTCTTGTGAGAGATGGCTGAGCACAGTAAGTTACAAGAGAGCGGGGGTCACAATTCAGGATCACCAGTTCTCTGACGAAAAACTCTAATACACTTCTTTAAAATTTCAAGTACCAGTGTCTCTTGGGAATGGTAATCTCTTGAATGAGAAGACTCAATAGCTCCCTGTTTTGTTTATTCTCTATTGGCTCTTTGGTTTTGTAACACTCAGGGTAAATTAAAGTTAGTTTTTATGACTGTTCAGAAAAAAAAAAAAAAAATACACTCTAGACATCTCACCAAAACTTTTTTTCTTTTTGCTCTTTGAACACCTTTCTAACACCCTTGTCCCTTTTCTCACCTCTATTGGGGTCGGGAGGGCTGCTGGTGCCTAGCTCCAGCTAACGTTCCAGGCAAGAGGCGGGGTCACCCTAGACAGGTCGCCAGTCTGTCGCAATGTGTGTTTCTATAGTATCTAAAAATTGTTGATGTAATGGAACATACAGATGTGGATCAGAGGCTGATTTCAAAATAATCTGATGATAATTGCCAAAAAGCTCTCCATTTTTTATTGCTCAACAGACCTCTCAGCAGCTTGGAGTGTAGCATTCACTGGATCTGCCAGCTGGATACCTAATAAGGCTATTTATTTTTTCTTTTGGAGGTGTGGGTAAAAGGGACAATGCACAGATGGGGAAAACATAAACACACTATTGTCTTCATGGTTGCACATGACAGCACTGTGCTCATGTGCAACCATCCACAAACCTTATCATGAAAATTAGATAAGCACACAAACTTATCGACATAAACAGTTAGAACCTTTAATAGGTTGTTATGAACTCAGGTAAATGCAGAAGGCGTTCTGAGGTCTGAAAATCTACTTTATTGTGAAAAAATCATTACATGCAATGATTTGCTGAAGATCTCCTCAGTCTTGCAAAGAAAGCATACAACACTTTCATGGCATTACCTGAAGGGCACACTGTGAACATTTTTAACAGTTGTATGTGTTGTTTTTGAAAAACATATTTGGTGATTTTTCTTTGAAAACAGAATGCATAACATGATAATGTAAACATAAAGTTGATGACTTTTAACTTTGCATGAAGATTTATTTAATCAACTTACAGCTGAGCTCACCTTTTTTGCAGATAGCCATTGCCACAAGTGTCTTCGGTTGCACTAAAATCGAACAGCTAGAGCCCAGTTTACTTTTTTTTGTTGGTCTTGATCTTCAATATTCTTTTGTTCTTGTTGAGGGGCCAGGATCTTGTTAAGAGTACTGGATAACCGCCATCCATCTTTCCTGGTACTGGGTACCTCGTCATCTCTGCCTTGGAGCATGACTTTGTCAAATAAACCAACCTGAGCACTTCTTGTAAGTCACTGGGTGTGTATGTGGCTCTGTTGTGATTTTGAACTGGTCAGTAGTTTCACTCATTTTAAGTTTATGACTTTCAAAATATACTTTAGAAAAATGCAATTTCCACCTCTGGAGTAATAACAGGTGCTGTATTTTCAATGTTCATTTGACAATAAAAAACAATGTACTTTTGCCAGGAAAACAACAAGGAAAAACAACTTACTTGCCAGTCAAATTACTTCAATTGATTAATAGTGCTTATTAATACAGAACTGAACAATAAAGATACTTTTAGCACTGGAACTTTCGTCTCTGTTGTAATAGCGGTTTTGCCACAAGGTTGATCCCTGGGATTTTAAATAAGTGAGCCAAGTCATAAAAATATCTAATTAAAACAGGAGACTAATTCCTTAACAGAGTAAAAAAATAAATAAATTGTTGTTAGTGTAGGTCTTGTGTAGGCCTCTGTTGATTCATGATTTGATGATTTATCTCAACAAGATCATGGCTACATTGTGGTGACAATGGTATCGGTTGCCTTTTTTTATATGTCATATCTAATGCCTGGTACATACAATTGTGCATTAATGTCCTCCTATCAAAAAAGTGTTGTCCCTGTAAGACATAGAGTAAATCTAAATATGAAAAAAGACAATTTAATACAAATGACTATTTAAATTTTGAAAGAGTGTGATGTACTATTTTCACTTATTAGATTATGTTAAAACTAATGTTTGTTTTTTTTCTTGTATTCCATTTAATTTGACAAATTGTACCAAAAATGTAATTTGGAATGTGGAAAGAAGTCAGGAAGACAAGATTACATATTTGTGGGTGGCTCAAAAAATAGGACAAAAATTAAAACTATTTACTGATACATTCCACCTCAAACAGCATTGTGCAAGAGGTAACGTTAGACCATGTATTGTCTAGCAGTCTGGCTAAACTTATCCTCCTTCTGCAAGTCTAACAAGAGTTTCTGCTCTAACACACTTCATCTACAGGAAGGAATTTTTTTCTTTAGCCTGTCTGCAAGTTCTGCATGAAACTGCTAATGGCAAATTCATTTTAATTAGGTGTTTTCAACCAATTAAGCATTGAAAACATGCAGAAGTTGGGCCTGGGTGTTCAAAATACATCTATCTGTTCTCAAACTCCAGCATTTTTGCATCAGAAAATGGAAATTAACCAGTACGTCTCTGATACTATTTTACAAACATTGATGTGACACATTGATCTGTATTGTCTGAGCCTAAAAACCAAAGTATGCTGACAGTGGAGACTCATTCAGTTGAATGGCATGACAATAATTGTAAGCTAAATTTCTTAGTTGAATATCCTCAATTAAAAGGCATCTGGAAGTAAAACAGCGGCAGAAAATATGTGTTAAACATTTGTAACTTCATGCTGCTTGCTTTGTCATCTTGTTTGTACCTTAATAATTTTTCACTGTGGTTTATTAAACAACTGATAGTTGTGATCTTAATAGATAAAGTAACTGATGTTGTATTCGTATTACCCTAAGGAAATACCATGAAGTTAGCCAACTGATACTTTGTAATTTAAGAACTATACAATGACAGATCACATAAGTAAAAGAGTGCATAAAGAACAGAAGTTTTTTGAATGACTCCTGCACTCAAATATTATAACTGTAAGTGTTTTCTGGACATGTGTCAGAGATGTAATTTTGTAGGTTTGAGAAAACAGATTGGACATGAGCTAAAACTGAAGGTTTGTCATAAATCGGCAGACTGAATAATCAGTAAGACATTGCTGAATTTTTAGCAGGTAGATTCAGAGTGGAGCAGGGAAAGCAAATCTTTTATTCTTGCTTTAGTTGTTGCTTGCTATAGTAATTTAAGCACTTTGTAAATACATATACTATCCTTTGAAACAGCTTTTTAAATCATCCTCAGTCTTCATATGTATGTAAATGTGTGTTCCTTTACATTAGTAGTGACAGTGTATTTGTGCAATCAGTCTATTGGACAGCCTCAGGGTAATATTTGTAATACCATGTACCATTTGATGACTGTGCATACTCAGTCTTTACAAACCCATCCCTCTAGTCAAAAATTTCCTCTATCCATAAGGGATACTGTTTACATCAAATATTTATGCTGTACCAACAGAAAATGGTCGCTCCAAAAAGGGATGACCTACTTCCCACATTTAGCCCCAAAGGAACTGTCTCTGGAAAAACATAAGAGAAGAATGTTTAGCCAACAGGGCTGCTCTTTTAGGCCTCAGATGAACAATATTCTCATCCTGGTTCTATCACTACTTTATTCTAGCACTCCATCCTGACAGATGTTTTGTGTCACTTTGAACTAAAATCACATAGGGACATTAAACCATTTTAAAAATGATCAATTCTAAAGTTTTTGTGCATATGTAACATTTAATGCTGCAAGAGGTAAATTGTATATATATATTTTTTTACATATTTACTAAAACTCTTACTTTGTCCTTACAGTGTAAGACAGATAATTTGTGAAAACGTATGCATCCTCTGACTCTTGCCAGTGGTCCTACTCCATTTGAGGAATAAACCCCTCCCACACAAAAACAGTCAATCAGAGCCAGGAGGAAGGTCTTAGCAGTGTCAATCAAGTTATATAAAGTTAGAGGAACGGTGGCATGGGAATGTGATTGTCCTGTAGAATTGTATTTTATAAAACTACTTGTGTGACCAGCTGCAATTATCCTAGGTATAATTTTTCTCTTAATACATGTCTAAGCTATTTGTTGATTTTTTTTTATTTTCCTCCACAACTCCATACTGGATCATCATAAGTCTATTTTTATTGACTGCCTGTGTATCACAGTACTTAAGGGTCATTGCAATTAAACCTTTGTAACATAACCAAGTCTAAAAACTATTTTCTATTCCAAATACTACTGTTATTGATTTTAGGTCACAAGCAGGTTATTCACATTTACTCAAAATTAAATACAAGCATTTTTTTAGTTCCTTTTGAATGTGTATGTGGAAGCCAAACATAATTATCTTTTTCTTCTCTCTTTCATGCTAACTTCCACTCCCACACACAAGTAGACAAAAATGTGATAAATCGAAACACTCAAACGCTGAAAGAAAATCAGACTAAACTAAGCCTGAACAACAATGCACTATACATACAGCTGCGGAAAAAAATAAGAGACCACTGTACTGAACCCGATTGAAAACCTCATTGTTATTCCACCAAATATTGATTTCTGAACCCCTCTTGAGTTAAAACATTAGTATTGTTGCTTCTAAATGAATATGAATTTGTTTTCTTTGCATTACTTGAGGTCTGAAAGCACTGCATCTTTTTTGCTATTTTGACCATGTCTCATTTTATGAAAATAAATACTACATTTTTGATTGGAATTTAAGAGACATGTTGTCAGTAGTTCATAGAATAAAAGAACAATGTTCATTTTACTCATAAAGAGTACAGTCAGACAAACTGATCATTTTAAGTGGTCTCTAATTTTTTGCAGAGTTGTATATTCAATGAGTTAAAATAGCCAGATAAAATACACAAAAAATGTTTTTACTTGTGTCATAAGTTTAAAACATTCCTTTTGGTAACTAACAAAAGGAACAGGATTATTTTATACAATTATAAACATTCACGATGTGATTACTCTCATTAAGTAACACATTCTAATTTAAAAATTTTAATAATGGACGTTAAACATTATAACTGACATCGGAATAACACACTGTATTGGTACTTTGACCATTATAAAGAAGTTTAAATGAACAGATTAATTTCATTTGATGGGAAAGTGTTTGCAACAGCTACCAGAGAAAAAGCAGAGCCTGCAAGGATAAAGTCTTGAGGCAGTTGTGATGAATGAGCTGATTTCAGTTTACAACATGTAACCATGCACTGGCCACTTGCCATATCTCTAACCCATTAGCTATCATCCGACTTTGCATTAAAGCTGTTTGTTTGTTTTGTTCGCCTGTCCCTCTTTGTGTGCCCTTGCTTGCCTGCATCCCTTCAGGTATCGCTACCTTTTCCGTTTTCCAATTTCAAACGCTTCCTCAAGAGCGAAGTTTGATGAATGTCGCTCACATTAGGGTGACCTCCAAGATAACCCCTCGTTTCCTTCCCAAGAAAAATTCATCAGGCAGAGTTAGGCAGCCCTTGGGATGTGTGATTCAGCACTCAAGGTGAGTGTTTGTCACATAGACCTAAAATGGCCAGATACTGGTGAGAAATGAGAAGGAGGGAGCTTTTGGTACTAAGCATAGACTGATATAATAGCATAAATTTCCTTATTGTAGATAGTAATGTGTAGTCAATATCGCCACACAAAGTCTAAAAGAAAGTTTAGAAGAAGAAAGAAAACTATGTAAATAACCTTTGACTTTGAGCTCCCCACCTATTTTCATAGTTCTTGCAAACTTTAGCTTGTTTATTCATTTGTACACTGCAGAGATTAATGTTTTCTTAAACAATAATATTAACCCTGAAATTAACATTATTATGAAAAACACAACTATCTGTTGCATTTGACATTTTATTTTAATTGTGCTTCTATGTTATGCATATTATAAGCTACAATGTGGATTTTCTTGGCTTCTAATCACAATGTTGTAATAAACATAGCTTGTTTATTCTTGATTTAATTTAAATTCTAACCACTTTTAATAAAGAAGTGTGGAGGAGTGAAAAACAAATGTAGTTATGAGTAAATAAAAGCACTAATTAAGTAAAGAGAGGAAATAGGCTCCCCATCATTTTTTTGTTCTATTTATGTCCTTAACTTCTGTTTAAATAAGTATTTTGATGTTCAGTTTTTCAGTGCTATTCCACATCCACCCACTAGGGGGCACCTGTCGTGTTGGCGGCATGGAGGCTCATGGGAAAACAGAAAAAGAACAAACAATTCCTCATATTGAAAGCTAACAGAAGCTCAATGTGTGTGTCATCTTTTCTGTGCTACAGGTCAGTAAATCTAGATTTTAATGCATGTATGATGCTGACTTATGAGAGTTGAAGAGATTAATTAATTGGAATCAACCAGTGGGTGGTGACCCACTGAGTATATTGTCAAAAGCTGTACTAACTCACTGTAATGCTAGCGGACTTTGACTATGTGTGAAAAGCTAACTGAGGATCAACTGGAAGACTGGTTAATTCACTTTGAACTTCTTGTCCTATGCACCTATTGAAATGGTTCTTTGAACTCAAGTTGAGTTCAATGCCAGGAAAAAAATACATTGAATTTTCAAAAAAAATATTTAAAACACACTCTTATTCCTATATAGACTGTTTTCAATTCTGTTGCTGGAGTCTGCTCAAGACAACGGTTACCTGGGTAATATGAGTAGTATAGTAATATGATCTCAGTCCTTTCATCACTATAGTTGAAAGATCTCAAGGCCATCCAAGCTTGGAATTAATTTTTATGTCGTTAAAAATCCGTAAGAGAGCAGATTCTGTGCAATGAAGCTTTTTAAAACCAGACTGAAACACCTTGTCCATTCAATTTCTAAAAATGAATTTGTTTGAAAATAAGTATTTTTGTATTTTTGAGTAGACCGGGAGTTTCGAGATTGGGGAAACAATTATTTTTAACCTGAGTACTTATGATTGTGTCAAGATCAGTTCAAGACAAAATCCCTATGAAGGGAATTTTAAACAAACACTACCACTTTACCTTTTGACTTTAGTGAGTAAAAACTTGCATACAATACTCACTTTGACCATTAGTATTGTCTATGACTGGTATAGGGTTCTATTGTACTTTAGACTCCTCTAACAGGCTGAGAATAATAACCAGCAGATGTTTTGTAAATCTCTTTTGAATGTTATTAATTCACAGAACAGTGCTTTCACACTGCACTGTCAGACAATCTATACTAATTGGAAAACCTGTCCCCCCTTGCATGTGGTGGCGCTGCATCAAGAACTGCTGAAGGAATTGACATAAGACCTCTGAAGAAGAACAGCACAACGTTCTTCTTCACACAATGTGAACAAAAATGAAGTAGCATCTGACTTTAGCATTTGTAGGATTCTGCATTTATATAAGTTACTGGCTTGGGCATCAGCAATTAGCTGCTACAGCTAGTGATGCGCTCCTGCAGGCGCCATTACTATGGTTTGAGTCTTGTCCATAAAACCAGTGTTCCAATGTGGGACGAGCAGGAATCTGTCAGAAAAATGGTTGTAGTGCCTTTATTTCGTACCCGCTTTCTATAAAATATGGATTGAATTAAAGATGAGAAAATTTCAATCTCCAGTCCACTTGTATCCATATATGCATTTGAATCGAATCGCACGGGAGTTCATTTCAACCAAACCGGGAGCTAGGTTTTTAGGGGGTATTAGAATTCGATTGCACATTCACACCTCTCCAAACCAACCGGACTTTCTAGACAAACAAACTAGAGTTTGATAAATGCTGACTAAACAGGTCTGGTGTGAATGCATCCTTGGTCTTAGCAGACGTCAAACAGTGGGCTCACTTTTTTTTTATGCTCCCTCTATGAATAAATTAATCTGTTTTAAATGTACATTTTGACTCTAAGTTAAAATATTTTAAGATATATTTTTTTCTACAAAACAATGTAAAACACAGTTTTTAACAGCTTTTTTAAACATACCTGTTGACTTCGTCTTGCACTGTATCAACTTACAAAGCCAGGCAAAAAAGCACAGAACATACGGTGTGATGTTTGAAAAAGCAAATCTAAAATATGTGGACCTCAGTTTCGTCCTACCCATTTTTTATTCCCACTATTCCTCCTGAGAATTGAAACCAGTGAAGAGAGCACGTTAAGACAGAGAGCAGCTGCTGGAGGGGGATACCATGACCTTAGGTTCATATTCTTGGCATAAATCTTGCCCTCTCCTAAAGCAACACAAGTGGAGAGTCACAGTATGGCTGCTCAGGTCATCATCACAAGAAGATGTCAAGAGCCAAGAGGGACACTTACCCTAATACCCTCCCACTACTCTCTGCCCTCTAGGTGCTCATCAGATCGATTTTACCTTTGGGTGAAAACAGTTAGATGTGCTCAGTTCAAGCCCTCTTCAGAATCTCTCACTATGAAACACATACTGGGTAGGATTCCAAAGCGCTTATGTATTTAAAAATGCGAAGCTTGTAGCTTTACAAGAATGTAAGAGATCAAATAATAATGCAGCTTGAACTTTTGTTTTTAGTTTTGTAAAAGCTACACCTTTAGTGCCATGCCAGATGCATTAAAAGTGCCAGAAACAAAGTTACTGCTTTGCACACCTGCAGTTCTGATATTTTCAAAATTTTTAATTGTAAATAAAAAACTGAAGCAATTCAACAAATGGAAATTGAATATCAAATTCTAAATGATGTGTTACTTTATTTACAATGAAAGAATTAATGAAATACTAGAGCTGAAAAATACAAAAAATGCTCTTGGAATAATATACTTCAACAGAATATTTCACTTATTCCAGTGTTCAACTTAGAAGTATCTAGTCTACCCAAAGAAATGGGGAAATGTACGCTCTTTAATAATTCAGTTTAAGAGCTGCTCCAGGCGCATTGCAGTCCAGTTATCCTGAATACATCTCTAGGCCATACAGCCATTTATCTATTACTCTGCAGCTTTTCAGAATCCTAACATTAACCTCTAAGAATACGAATAATTATACTCATCAGTGAGATTCTTTATTACTCATGTAGTGCATTAAAAATGCTCTCTCACTTCAGTTCTTTGAATTTTATAGAAGCCATTTGTTACAAAAAAATAAAAATGTCTTCCTATTCATGGTAAAGACATTCATTTTTGATTATGCAGACAACATACAAGATGTATGGACTGTGAAATGTTGATAAGATTTAATAGTACTATTCAAATCTTATAAGAGAGGGCATAAACACTGTAGGGGTGATGGGCTTTGGTGTAAGCTTGTAAAGTGAAGTGCTCTGTAAAATCTCTGATGTGCTTACTGTCAGAAGTGGATATTAATACCGCACAACCTCTTGCAGAATTTAATATTTTGGTTTAAATGAGGCCAAACTACTTACATTTTGAAAACTTGAAGATGAAAGATGAAAACCTATTTTTAAGTTTGTTGTATGTTAGACACATATTTAGATTCACATCTGTTTCCAGCAAACCCAAAATCCTAAGTCTCTTGATCAACATCAATAAAATCTTATACTTAACTTGCCCTTACTCTATTTTTGAAATTATGTCCCCTCGCCAGTTACTCATTCAGTGCAATTACATTTATTATTTAAAGCCTAGTCTATATAAAATCCATTGGTATTTTTTAACACTAAAGATGAGACATCTGTTTTTGATGTTGCCAAACCTTTCAGGGCCAGAACTAAAATCCTCTTAATGTGCTTTATAATAGTATTTGTCCCTTTGCAGATTTATTTATTTATTTATTTATTTATTTATTTATTTCATTTTTTGTCACACCTGACCCTAATTGAGGTAGGTGAAGTCTTCAGCCTGTTAGAAGACATTCTGCTTCTTTTGGCGACCTTTTGGATGAGTAGTGTGCTCTTGGAGTAATTTGGGTAGGCTGATCGCTCCTAGGGAGGTTAATTACTGTTCCATGTGCTCTTCATTTGTGGATAATGGCTTTTTACTGAGTGGATGGTTTAGGTTAGAGGTCATGTTAACTGAATATTTTCTGTCTGACACATTTTTAACATGATGTAAGACCATCTATCATTTTGGACAGATTTTAATTCACACACCTGATCACTTGGTTCAGACTGGCAGATATTTTCAACTTTACACACAGAGTCATTGCTAAGGTCACTAAATCAATAATAATAATAAAAAAGATTCCCATCAGAGCATCATCTCCGACCAGGGCATTCTACTCATCTCGCTATTTGGGAGCTGTCAGTGAGTTGAAGAGTTTTGGACAGAAAGCGTTGGACTGCATCTGTGACCACTACAGGTCTTATACCAGTGCAGCTAAATCATGGGATGCTTCTGTGCATGCATGGCATTTCCTCCAGCTGAAGCAAGGGCTTAAGAGATCAGGATCCCTCTTGTTCAGAGTCTTGGCAATGTTTGATTATTTCATTTGGAGAAATGTTCCCCAATTTGATAATTTTGGCTGAAGTGGAATTTGCAATTTGAGTAAAACATAGATTCAGCCTACAGATCAATATCAAAACCCCTGTGAGATAATCTGTCCAAAGCAAACGTTCAAAACCTCATGCAGCAACCCCTCTTATGACGATTGATTCTGCACATATGGGTGCGCAATTTAAGTCCACACAGACAGAGGAAATTGTTGCACAATCAGGCCTCAGGTGGTGAATTATTTATTATTTAAGAGTAATCATTTATTTAGTGGTTCATATGTCATTAGAGAGGCCAATCAATGGTTTTTGTCACTGCAGAGAAAAAGGTAAAAAAAACAATTATCTGCTGGATGTGTGATGTTACAATATGGCTTCTAAGTTTAGCTTGTTCGGACTGAGTATTAGTTAAAATTAATGTGGATTTTTACTTGTCAATTTAAAAGTTGACGAGTAAAGTGGACTATGTATTTTTTTGGCGCTATTAGTCAATAGTTGGAAAGTGAACCAGGGATCTTCAGTGTAGCAGCATGAATAAGATTGGATGAGGTATGCTGCTAAACATTTTGTCAGTGATATAGTGTCTTTGAGACCAATGGGAAAGCTGCTACAGCTAAATTGCTGTAAAAGGTCAATGCTTGGTTCATAAATATTTATGTTTTCTATTATGTTGAGTTTTTAAGTGGGTAACAACCGAACCAAACTCTGACTGAAATCTATCTACTACTGAAAGCCTGTTGCGATCATCTGAGCATCAACGAATGACTGCAAAAGAATTAAAAAATAACATTTCCGGCTACATATGTCTGTGAAAACGATACATGGTATCAAGAGAAAAAGGCAAGCAAAGAGGGGTACATGATGCAAATAGGTAATAATTTACAAGGACACTTTAATGAGCTGTAATCCATAAGGTTTAGCTTAAAACGTTCCAATAATACAAATAGGTTTTCACACCTCTTTAGAGAAAGTCATCTCTGGGGGTAATCTCTGCAGCAAGATAATGTTCTCTGTGTCAAAAAGAGAAAAATTCAAGAATATATTTTAGAATTGCTGTTTATGAAATCTACTTATCTTCAAAATAAAACAGCTCTCAATTTAGTTTGTTCTTTGCCAGACTCTTAACTCTGATTCGCAGAGGCTCTACATTGCAATTTACAAGTTCTATAAGATCAGCTACTTACTTTGTTCCAGATACAAATACAGCTCCACTTCAAGCAGGACAGGTTTGTTGGTAAATGGGTGACATACCAAGTACTAGCTAGTTATGATGAAATGATTAAATAGGAAGAGAGGCAGATAACATGATGTCTTTAATGACCTGTCTAATACAACTTGTCTCGTTTAAGCATGGTATTTGTAGTAACTTGTCAAAAACAAACAGTGTATATTTCAGCAAAGTTTTTCACTTTTTATGCAGATGTCGGTATAAAAAATGTCAGCAAAGTAACTCAGCATATTTTACAATGTGGAATTAAAATATAACTAGTAAAGTTTTCTTAAAGCAAAACGTTGTTCCTTCATATTTACTAATGTCTAAGTATATTTGAATGGATGAACATTTGAAAAGGAAAAAGAAAGAAGAAAAATCCTAAATGTATATTTGCATTGACAGCAACATTTTCCCTGAGAGGGCTTTTGGTGTGTTAACACTGGCATCTCACTGGAGCTTGAAATTCAATTTCACTTGAAATCCACTACAGGAAGTCAGTGGTTGAATAAATGGCCGTTTATCAATCAGCTTTGTCAGTACTATCCCTTTGGGTATACGTAAGTAGCACAATCCAGACAAAAGTTTAAAGTATCTCACTAGTGTCAAGCCATGTTTGTGACGGTGTTTATTTTAGAGCTAGTTATTTTTGATTTTTGTTAACTTCTTGCAGAGAATACTTGTTTGCTTGCACTAAACATGCTTTGATATAGAAACATAATAATCTGATGACCCAAAACTTGCTGCTTAAAACTGCAACATAAGCATGTTTCTCTTGTTATTAAAGGATACTTAGAAAGTTTCTAAATAATTTTTTTGGAGGATGTCATAAGGTGGACCCAGTATTTTTGTTTTAATCCTATACATCAGGGAGACACTGTCCTTTATTGTTAGAAATACCTTGGGATTGCACAGGGAAATTCCAGTGAACCAATCACTTTAAAGAGTTTTTTTTTTTTACCTTAAATCTGACAGTTATCCTGTCCAAAACATGTCTTTATAATGGGACACATCCTTAAACCAATCCTTTGTTGAGGCACTTTTTGATTTAATCACAGCATTCACTCTTCCTTAGCTGCGATCAATCAGTTTTGGTATATTTCAGTCCCTGGTTTGTAGTTTTCTTTGTGTTCAGTTTCTTTCATTCCCCACTCTTTCCTCTGTAAATAAATTTGCTGGTTGTTACAGTCTAGAACTGGTTCCTCCAGTAATAAACTTGGAGCACTGTCTGCACTCCATTTCATGTCCTCCTTGCGAAAGTGCTGAAAGTTTTCTATTTATGTTATGAAACCTTCATTTTTTTCATCAGTACACTGAATTAACCACTGATTAAACAATGCTCTTTTATTTTATTTTACCGCTTGCAAACATTCTTAGCAGCATTGGACTGAGAAGTAGTTTGTATTCTTAACTCAGCAGATGTGAAGTTCCATCAGGTGTTTACTAATTGCTGCTGCTAGTCTGATGGGGCTAGTAGCAGCACCCTGCCCCATGCTGACTGGGGAAGGCACAAAGGAGGGTGCTCTGTGAGGCGGACGCTCGACTGGGGACTGCAGCTCTAAGGGAGAATTTATTTGTGGAAATAGGCGGTGCTCGATGAGACCAAGCGTTTATGCACCCAAATGGCTACCATGGAGATTAAGGAGTTCCTCAGACATGAGTGAAAGAATCAAAACAACACTCCAGGCATGTTCCTATAACATGATATAGAGCTAAAAAGCCCCCCTTTAAAACTTTTATGGTACATTGCTCATATCATTGTACAGTGTAGCAACATGATATTGACTTCTTAAGCCATCCTTTAGGTTTACAATGTAACAAAGGCTGTTTGGAAGGTGTGACCTTCTCAAATTGTGGAGGACAGTCCAAGATTTATGTCACAGTTCAGAGCTTCTGTTGCGAGCCCTGACAAACGGATAATCCTGTGGTTTAAACTTGGCAAATATTGATCCTGTGGCCCTTAGTGGCAAGCTTCAAGTCCTGAAATTGAGGAAAATGGATTACAAGGCAGAGTCAAAAAAGAAGACACATGAGAAAAATATGCTATTGTGATTATCGAGCAAGATAGTGCTCTGAGAGAAAATAGTTTAAATTAAATCTATCCAGAGGCATGGAGATATAACTTGCCCTTATTTAAATAAAGGATTTCTATGTTTGTGTTAATATTAGAGACTTACATCTAGGTTTATTGTTCTCATGAAAGAAAGCATTGACATTGTTTCTTAGCAATACCAGACACAATGCAGAGGGTTTTGAAACTTGGGGTTTCAAAACCCTCTGTAACATTTTAAACTCAAGGAAGAACAGGGCACAAAAGCAAAAACTAAACATAGAAAATCTGCTCTCTCTGACTGTGAGCTTCCTACCTTCCTACCATTAATTTCTCTTGATTTGTTGCATTGTCTGCTTTTAAACCTTGCCTTTATGGACCCAACATTTAATTTAGTTGTTTCTTATTTAAAACATAAAACAACTTTTTTGTTTTCATCATTTACGCTTCTGTTTTTTTCAGTAGATGTACTTTTGCTTCAGCCCTACATTTTCCTTGCAGTATCACATTTAGTCTGCGTAGCAGTTGAACATCTCAAGTTTAAAGTGAAGGTGAAATCAAAATCGTAGTACTTCACACACATCTGCAGCTTTAAATCATTAAGTGACTCTTAACTTCACCATTTTTTTTCTATCATTAATATTTAATTACATTTTTATTTATGCAGGTAAATCTCATGGAGACAGGGTTTTATATCTAAGAGAGGCCTCATAATTCATTTAAATTACACATATCTGGAGCTGATGTGTAATGTGGAAATAATTTTTCAAAGTCACTCTTGTCAACATCTTACCCAGATTAAAATGAGATATTCCATCACTGTAAACATAGACATGTATATCTATACAGTACATTGTTCTAGATGCCTAGCAAGAATGTTTTTGTTTTAAAAATTGGTTACCGTCTTTTCTTGCAGCTTGATAATGGTGAATTTATTTCAGACATTTCCTACCAGAAAACAAAACAAAGGTAGTATATACATGTTCCTCAGTGTAAATACAAGGTCTTATCACATACCACACATACACTATTACGTTAAAATACACCACTCATTTGGTAACTGTATCTGAAAAGGGCTATGGAGAAGTTGAACTTATTTAATCCCACCCTGTGTCCATCATGTAGACCATGACATAAATAATCTTCCCATGTCCTGTTTCCCTTCTAAATCAAAATGTGTTTTCAAGACATACACATGCATACAGCTTGAAGCTGCCAAGAAAACAAAAACAAGAAGTCAGATTGCAGCGTCATTAGTTCTACAAAATTCCCTTGCAAACAACTTTTCTGTTGTCATTTTTCTCCTGTTGTCCTCTTCTTTACATTGTTTCATTTAAGGTTGAGCTATATTGCTAAAAAGCGTATAATGATAGAAGCATTTCATATGAGTCAACATCAATATTTATTGGTTATTTAAATATCCAAAATACTGACAAATTGGTAACATGGCATTTCCTCTTTTATCCACAATTTGCCCTGAAGCTGTTGTACTCACATTTCTATGTTTTGTATTTGTAAGCAGCTTTGGGGAACGGTGACTAAACTTGAAGCTGCTCTTACATACTCATGCATACTGTGTGTATGCTGTGAGACTCGCTGACTCTATGCAAAACGTCCACAGACGATTAAGATTTCATAGTCAAGAATACAGATTGACTATATTTCTCATGACAAATTCCTTCATTTCCCACAATCCAAATGGATACTAGCAAGTTTTAAAGGCAGCAACCGCAAAACTATCAATGCTGCACTGAGAGCAGCAGTTACACTACCGGCCCTTGTGACTGGTTGCACTAACTCTTAACATTATCAACTTGGTGTCACAAAAACAGTTTATGTGATTACTGTTTCCTGCCAAGCAGTTTCCTGTGTGAGTCAGTACACCACTGAGCACACACACGTGACTATAAAGATGTACTTTTGTGGAGACATGTTCGGCAAACATCCGCATTGAGTCAGCCCCAAGAGTGAAGAGTCCCCAAGTATGTTGGAGGAACATGAAGCTGTTACTGCCCATGTTACTTAGCAGGTTGTTGTTGAAAGCTCACCAGAGACTGAGTTCGTTAGTTGCCGGCACCAATCTTTCTCAACTGAGCCATCAGAGCTAGAGTATTACACTGCTTACATCCCCCAGAATGCAGTGTGGTTGAGTATTGATGAAGAGTAAAATTATCAGCATTTTATTGGATGTATTGTGTATTGATATTGATGAAGTGACTACTGCAATAATAATTGTTTCATCACCTAGCCCTAATATCATTCGTCATCAGCGTTTTAACAATATTAGGGCTTTGAGTCAGTCAGTCCCACTGTTTTGAGAGTAGCCCATATGAATGGGAAGTGAAAGACTCCAGACACATGTCTCTCAAAACAGAGTGAAAATTACAACACACAGATTTTTGGTCTAGAATAAGTAGATGGATATACAAAGTAGTAGACTGAACATTATTTTCCTGAGGCAGTATTTTGATGGAGAGTAACCTGGGATAAAATGTGCTTGAGCTCTCCCACTCAGATTTATTAGCAATACTCAATGGGGAGTTCCCCAAAGCACATCTTCTCATGTGTTTCATGAAACACATGAGAAGAGTTGTATGAAGGCCAAACTCACCTCAGTGTTCACACTCATGGGGGAGCCTATTTATCTGGTAGAAAACAGTCTGCTTTGTATTTTATTTATTTATTTATTTATCACTTATTTATCCAACAAATATGCCTATATTTTCTTGCTATCATTGTTGGGAGAGCAAGCATTTGAGGAATACAC
The DNA here is from genome assembly GCA_903067095.1 of Girardinus metallicus. Taxonomy (NCBI): domain Eukaryota; kingdom Metazoa; phylum Chordata; class Actinopteri; order Cyprinodontiformes; family Poeciliidae; genus Girardinus; species Girardinus metallicus. Next base: position 562 of record CAEGAE010068144.1, on the reverse strand, counting down.
TAATACAATAATTAGAATTGAAAGGAAACATCAAGTAATACTCACTTTCACTGTTGTGGACTAAATAGGGTCTAATTGCTTACGTATATCAGATGCTTGCATATTTTCTTCAGGTGTTTAATAATACGGTGTATTATTAAGCTTAGCTGTTAAGGGATACTGAATGCAAGTGATGTTATTATCTATAGTAAATCTCAAAAAGCACATAGATAGCTGGCAAAAGACGACCAACAAACATAGAACAAAGCTCAACTGTAACTTGTGTCCTGTAAAATTTATGTCATACATGTAATAGGAAGTACATTTTGACAATAACTATGAACACCTTTAAGCTTTACAGTGATGTTGTTTGGTTTTATTTGAGCACTGTCATCTTTCAAAAATACCTTTTGAAAATAACATTCTTTAGCAAGGAGTTAAACATACTTTTCATTTACCTTCTTATGTATTATTGGGGCCTGCCCATAGCAATGCATGGAGGCAGTGACTGACTTGTAAAACAAGTCAGACACTGCCTCCATGCATTGCATGGCAGGCACCTATTATTCTACACCCAATAGAA